>VXBI01002368.1:109899-125001 GCA_013397375.1 Toxostoma redivivum | reverse complement strand
TGGGATGAGGTTGGAATTTAAGATTTCAGACATGCCAAGGCAACACTCAGGTAGCTTTTTGCCACCATACTTACGATTTATAAATGATCTATCACTCTTGAACCACCCCCTGAGCTGGGCAGCTGTCTGTAGGTGACTGCTTGGGCAAGGGCTTGGGCCAATGGCCTCCAGAGCTCCCTGCCAGCCTTGGCCACAGTGTGACGTGATGAAGTATTTCCTGAAAGAGTTTCTTTTACTTGTTAAACTGTCTGTATCTTGACTCCTGAGTGTTTTCTCACATTTGCCTTTGTGACACTGTCCCTGTCACCCTGAGGGAGTGGGTGAGCAGCAGGATGGGGGGTCACCTGCCAGCCAGGGCCACCTCCTCCCACCCCTGAAGGGACTGCAATCTGCAGAGAAGCCAGGGGGCAGCACAGGCAAAGCGAGAGGCCACACTGTTCACAGCCCCTGTTACCCTGTGCTTGGCTAGTGGCCAAGTGTGTGTGTGTGTGTGTGTATGTGACTTGCAACTGTAATGAGCAAGAGAGAAGTCTGAGGGGAAGCTGAGCCTGGGAAATGGCAGGAAGGAAGCCAAATTGGTCTGCTTCAACTGAGCATGTGTCCTGGGTGAGCCAAGATGTTGTATTGTAGTCCAAATCTATCTGTGCTCAAACCTGTTACTATCTTTTTAAGATACAACGCCACGGCTGGAAGTTGACTCGTGAGGGTTGCTGGGGTTTCTTTTCAAAGTCAGGGGTCTCTAAGACAGACTCCTCTTGCCTTGTGGTCTTTGCTTACGCAGAATCTTTGCTTTATTCTGTTGTTTTTTCTTTTTTTTTCCCCCTCCCTTTTGTTCCTCTCTTGTATATTGGACTGACTCAAGGCAAATTCTAGGAGTGCCTCTCAGCAGTACTGTGCTAGAAAGAAGAGAGTGGCCTTGCTTCAGTCTTGAGTTGCCCATAGCTTGCCAGCAATGCCCAGCTGAGGCAAGAAGGCACTAAGACACCCCAACCCAGCTGCTTTGCCTTGCCTTGCTTTGCCTTGCTGTTCTTTGCCACATGGAAGGCAAAGTCCATGAGTTCTAGCTGTTTGCTGAGTATCACCTGCCAGAATGTGCCAGCCGCCTTTGCTGATGGAGAGATAAGTAGGGTGGAAGGCTGACTATTTTCCCTTTGTCTCACTAAACATGGTTGCTGTGGTGGATGCCATCTTGAAAGGGGGGTGTACTCCTCCATTTTGAGTTTGTCTTTGTTCCTGTGGAGTTTGTGGAATTTAGCAATTTCATATCTAGTGATTATTTTCACCAGTAAGGAGAAATTAAATATAAGTAGATACAAGCAGATTGTGTACACTGGACCTCATCTCGACATGCAGGGAACTGCATGTTTTTTGAGTTTTGTCACATGCACCTGCACAGGACAGAGGGCTGTGAATGGCCTCTCAGCTGCTCAGCAAGAAGTGACCAGCAGTCATCTCAGGGGAGACCATGGGGACAAGTGATCACCTCACTTCACCTCTGCAGGACTGCACAGACAAAAGCCCCGTTGTCTCTTCCCTCCCTGGCTGCCCCATGGCTGTGCTTTGCCATCCTGACAGCCAAACACACTCCTCTGGGTCTAGGACTAGTGGGAGGGATGTGGACCTTGTGGTAGCATAGCTGAACATCCCCTGCATCATGCTGCTGGGGAAGTTGGTCATTTCTGGGCCTACCAGGCTGCCACAGCATCCCTACTTCTCTTTGGGACAGCTCCATGGAAGGGAAGGGGTTTGGTGTCATTTTGTCCCCATATCTGACTCAGTGTTATGGGATGCTAGAGCTCAGCCTGCAACAGCCCTATATGGGCCTCCCTCATGTCCCTAGAGCTGGAGACACCAAAAACGGTGACATGGAGTGGTGATACCTGGTCCCAGTTGTGCTTGGAGGGGTCACATACCAACATGGATACCTCTACCCCTGTTGTGTTTGGTTGTTATCAGGGCACCCCACCTCAGACTTCCCCTCGGCTGTGGTTTCAGCTCTGCCTTTGCCCTCAACATGGGCACCTCCAGGAAAGGAGGAGAGAAACTGCAGGTGAGGGAGGAGCCGTGGATATTGGACATTGTGGAGTGAGGCTGGCTCTGGTCACCACATTGTCCCTCCAGCACTGGACAATGCTGCCAATTCAGACAGAGCAGGGAGATGGCTCCCACCATTTCTGTTTCCATGAACAGGAGGCTCTTGGAGAGGGGGACCGGATTCCTCACCAAAGCTGTCGGGAAGGAAAGGGGAGCTTCCAGACTGCAGCTGATCCTCAGGCCCTCCCCTGTCAGGGCGTTTAGGGCACAGTTCGGGCCCTAAACACTTCCCTTACACTGTGGGGTGTAGGGAAGCAAAGAGGCAGCTCCCAGGCCCCATGGCACGGATAGAGCTCTGAGGAAATGGAGAAGCTGCATATCCAATGCAACTCCCTGGAATGGGCTTGATGGTGGGATCCCATTCCCATCCCAGCTTGAAGATCCTGTCCAGCCAACTTCTCCAGGAATCTGATGACTGTCAGTGGAAACAGTCCTTTCCAGGCCCTGCAGACTATCTTTCCTCTAGGGGAAAGATAGCTAGCTGCTCTAGTCCCTTCATTTCTTGAAGAAGAGCTCCTGGAGGGCTGCTCCCTCCAGCTGTTGTCCAGACTGGAAATACTCATCACCTCAACTCTGGGAAGTCCCTTCCCCAGGATGAGACCAGCAGTGCTGAGGGGCCAAGGGATATTATCATCAGCTTTTCTCCTTCACTCTCTTACCCCTCAGAGCTTTCCAAGGTCATGGCCCAGCTCTCCTGCAGGTTTGT
This sequence comes from Toxostoma redivivum, assembly GCA_013397375.1. Taxonomy (NCBI): domain Eukaryota; kingdom Metazoa; phylum Chordata; class Aves; order Passeriformes; family Mimidae; genus Toxostoma; species Toxostoma redivivum. The sequence continues at coordinate 122,201 of VXBI01002368.1, read as the reverse complement.
CACATCCCTGGCTTATATAACTGTGACCCATCAGTGTAGCCTGGCTGTAGTATGGTTGGAAGGTGACAAAGAGGCATGGGACCAGTGCACAGCCTGGGGGCACAGAGAGCCCAGGCATGAGGCCCTGTGGTAGGAATAGGGCTTGCCTGCCCTGTGGGAAAAACAACCATGTTGCTGTGAACCCCCCTGACAGCACAGAACAGGTGGCAATGTCTGTTCGATGCAGGACCAGATATTCCAGGCACAAGTAAGGGACATTCCTATCAGGGCAATGGATGCAGTGCATGGCCAAGTGACACAACCGCCTGAAAGGGGGGTAGAACAGAGGCCTCACTTCACCCATATCACCCTGATTGTCAAGGTGCTGCTCTAGACAAGAGGGACTGCTCTTGCACACAATGGAACGACCTTGCTCACAATCAAATTCCCCCAGCACTCACAGCCATACTCAGGATGCTCCAGCTCACTCCCAAGTGGGAAACCTCAGAGTCCTCCCCTAAACCTCAGTGCCAGCCCTATTGGCTGCCAGGGCCATTAGCACCAGCAGAACTGCCCTGGCAGAGCCAGCCTGAGGAGACATCTGAGGCCACATCTCTCAAAAGTCTATTCTTCCTTCTGCTGCACCCACTGCTGCATACTCTGGGCCTCACTGCTGGAACCATGCGGTCCCCTCACTGCTGCCTTCTCTCCCTCCTCCTCTACCTCCTCCTCCTCTCTGGGACATGGGCAGACCTGGAAGGTAAGTGGGACCCCTGACTCATACACATCTACCTTCATGGGACTCCATAGGGGAGAGGCTTCCTGCTCCCCACCCACCTTGAGCACTTGCTCCCTCACTCCTCCTTGTCCCCTGGCTCCATGCCTCCTCCCCAGCAGGGATGCTGCCACCACAGGTGGGTGCAGGGGATGGGAACTGGTGCTGCAAAGGCTGTAAGGGGCTAATGGATACCTGCAGCCTCAAGGAGCCATCGCTCAGCTCCTCTACTTTCCTCAGCCTTCTTCTCCCAGTCCCGTCTCCTCCCTGTCAACCCTTGTCTCATGTAGGGGTCTTCACTCTCCGGCTGCTCCAGACCACCACCTTCCAAAACACCTCGTTTACGGACATGGAGGGACTGGGCCTGCTGGAAGACATCGAACTTGGTTCTCTTGATAAACATACATGGTCTATCCACTTCTGCCAGCCCTGGGTGCGCCCAGCCCTGCCCCACGTTGACTGGGACACCATTGAGAACCTGCTTAAGGTCTATTTGCAGAAGTTCAACCATCTGATCAATGAAGGGGCCATGCAAAGGGACATCCCTTGTAAGTGCCCAGTATTCATTGCATCCCTTTCTGAAAAGCAGCTGGGAAGTGGGGAAGGATCTGATAGTGCTGGCACTATATAGGAGACACTGACCATGTCTGAAAGGCAATCCCAGCCCCTCATGTAACCTCTCTCTCCTCTCTCCTCCACCAGACCCCTTTGTGGTTCAGTGCATGGCAGGCTGCATGCTGTACCCCAACAGAACCTCCCAGGGCTTTGCCTATGTGGGTTACAATGGTCAGGATTTCCTCAGCTTTGACACAGAGAGTGTCACCTGGACCCTCTCCCAGGACACCAAGTTGTCACGGTATGTCCAGTCATTTCTCCAGAACTACACTGCCTTCAATGAGCTGGTGGAAATTATTTTCAATGATACTTGTGCCGATGAAATGGAGGTCTTCCTGCACTATGGGAGGGCAGCTCTGGAGAGACAAGGTGAGACCATCCTGACTCTGCAACAGCCACCTCAAAGCCCCCCCACACTGGGGCCCAGCTGTGCCCCACCAGGGCTTGCTCCACCCCTTTGCTCTCATTCCCCAGAGCTGCCTGTGGCCACGGTCTTCGCCCGCATCCCCAGCCTAGACCAACTACTGCTTGTTTGCCATGTCACTGGCTTCTACCCCCGTCCCATCAGCGTGGCCTGGCTGCGGGATGGCCAGGAGGTGCCTCCGGGCCCGGCGCTCAACACCAGCACCATCTTGCCCAACGCTGACCTCACCTACCAGCTCCGCAGTGTCCTGGCCGTGGCCCCCCGTGATGGGCACAGCTATGTCTGCCGTGTGCGCCACCACAGCCTGGGCACCCGCAGCCTCCTCATCCCATGGGGTAGGTGCCACCCATGGGGATGAGATGGGGGTCCTGAGCCACACTGCCCCATAAGATGGAGCAAAACCCAGAAAGTTCATGGCAGCTTCTCCTTATGTTTCCCAGGGAACTCAGAAGTGGTGCTGATCACAGGGCTCATGGCTGGGCTGCTTGCTGCCATGGCCATAGCTGCCATGTCAGTGCTTTGGGTGTGGAGACAAAGGTGAGTCCCTGTCTGCCCCATTGAGCAGCAGTGAAAGAGGAGGGGAGGAAGTTTCTAGGGGATTTCTACGCTGAGCAGCAAAGCTCTTGCTTTGGCCCTGCCAGATGCTGACTGCACTCTTACAAGGTCTCTTCCATGGAGCATCCAGCTGTCTCCCTCTCATTTCAGAAAGCATCAGCAGATGGAGGAATCAGAGTCCAGAAACTCCATCCTGAGCAAAGAAGCTTAGCTCGGAAGGGAGGCGACAGTCCCCATTCCCTCCCACTGCCTTCACAGCAACAAGAGCTACCTTTTTCTGCTTCACCTAAGTTCTGGGCATTGCCAATTGCAAGACTAACTCAATTCAGAGATGCGCAAGAGAAACCTGAGCTTTTGGCTCACTTTAATTTTCTAAACAGACATAAATGCAAGTCTAAGAGCTCCTCACTTGTTACACATGATCATCTCTTAGCTTGTGGCACTGGCCAGTCCACCCACTGATGCTCTAGGGCATCTCAATGCCCAATGGCAAATTCTCCTGGTTTTGCTTCAGTAACAGTTTTGTCAGAAGGTGAAAGGCTGTCCCCTTCTACCATCACTTTGTTTTCCCAAAAATTGCCTTTATTAACCATGTTCGAGAAATATTTGTGCTGAGACTGAACTTTTCCACACAGATGAAGCGAACCTGGCCAGAAATGGCTTTACAAAATTTGAGTAACACTGAAACTCTGGTGTGGGAGCTGCAGATGTATATGAAATTAAAATAAACCGTTCATATTTTCACTAAGATCATGTGCCTTTCCTTAGCAGTTGAATGGGCTTAAAAAGGTTTTGATCAGCCATGTATGGAAGGTGAAACACTGCTGAACTATTTGCACTACTTGCAGAAAGCACCAAGGTACAGGGAGAAAACCATACATGTGTGCCTGTGCATATATGAACATGTTCTCACATATTGCATGGAAATAAGCAACTGTGCACATGGGAGTAAAGTGACCCCAAGGCTCCTAATAAAGGAGAAGAAAGAAGGCCATGTCCCATCAAAGATAGCAGAGTTCACACACACAGAAGGCATGTAGTTCATGATCCAAATCAACTTGAACACGTAGCTTCAAAAGGTTTGGTTTCACCGGACAACTTCCTGCAAAGTTTCCCACGGTAAGTCTGGCAGCTGTATGAAAGCCAGAAAACCTGGCTGGCTTGTGGCCATATCCACCACAAATCCAATGGTGTTTTTTCTCCCCTGGCCAGAACCTGCAAACTACATTGCTGGGGGAAGGACTGTGTTTCCCTAGCAGCCAGAGTCATCTGCTGGCATCACAGGGCTCAAGGACCTCTCTGCAAGAGGAGTGACACCAAGCCTCTCCCAGCTCCTGCTGACTTGGGACAGACAGATGAAACTCTTAGCTGTGGGCATGCCTTCCTGCAGCCTTGGCACCCACAGGGCAAATGGGGCAATGCCTCTCCCAAGCAAAGTGGAACATCCTGAAGCACTCATGGGGCCAGGCAGACCTGGAGAGCAGGTGCAGCCAGTGAGGAAACCTGTTGAGGAAAGCTGTTCATGCGAATGACCTCCCAAAAGACCCTACAGTACCAGACTCACAAACACCTGGTACCGGGGGGGTGTCTGCAAGTGTTTGCTCACATCCACTAAGAGACCTTACAATAACATACCCCACCCAGGTATTTTTAGAGGGTTCTTAAGGCTCCTCATCACAGCCGGATGCAGCAGTTGCTGCTGCTCACCCACCCACCCAGTATAGCACCCAGAGGCACTGCATCTCTGTGCAGGTACTGCATCTCTGTCTACCCTACCCCAACTCACCCAGGCACAGCTTGTGGGTTAGAGCCATCACCTCAGGGGAGATTGCAAGGACAAATGTCACCTGTGGGGTCTTTGAGGACCAGTGGCCCCATGAGAACTTTAAAGTCCTATAGTCTTCTAGGGCAGGGGGAAAGTGAGGACCAGTAATCACCTGAGAGGACTGTAAGGACCAATGTCACCTGAGGGAACTTGGGAGAGACTCTGAGTACCACAGTCACTTGAGAGGACTCAAGACCAATGGTCTATGTGGACCAAGAGCTCCCTGTCCCCTCAGGTAATTTTCAGAACAGAGATGTGACAATATGAAGGAGGAAGAAGTTGTGAGCAAAAAAAAGGAAGTGAAAAAACCTCCAAACATTAGAAATATATTCAATAGAGAAGTGGAAGGGCTAAAGTGGAACTTTAAAGCAGATCCACTGCAACAGTGGGAGACATCTGAAGGAATTTCCAAAGGGGCTGAAGACATTGTGACCATCCACACAAGCCAGGTGCCTGGTCCTGTCCTATGAGCAACTCAGACACCAGACACCACTAGTGTCACATGCACCTGCACAGGACAGAGGGCTGTGAATGGCCTCTCAGCTGCTCAGCAAGAAGTGACCAGCAGTCATCTCAGGGGAGACCATGGGGACAAGTGATCACCTCACTTCACCTCTGCAGGACTGCACAGACAAAAGCCCCGTTGTCTCTTCCCTCCCTGGCTGCCCCATGGCTGTGCTTTGCCATCCTGACAGCCAAACACACTCCTCTGGGTCTAGGACTAGTGGGAGGGATGTGGACCTTGTGGTAGCATAGCTGAACATCCCCTGCATCATGCTGCTGGGGAAGTTGGTCATTTCTGGGCCTACCAGGCCACCACAGCATCACTTCTTCTCTCTGGGACAGCTCCATGGAAGCAAAAGTATTCAGTGTTATGGGATGCTACCAAGGTGCACCCCTAAGACTTGCCCTTGGTTGTGGTTTTGGTTCTGCCTTCGCCCACAGGGCAGGCACCATCCAAAAAAGGGGAAGAGAAACTAGATGTTGAGGGGAGGAGTCAGGGAGGAGCAGTCGACTGGGGACATAGTGGGGGAGAGGCTGACTGTTATGGGTCACCCCATGATCCCTCCAGCACTGAATACCAGTGCCAGTGGGGACAGAGCAGGGGAATGGCTCCCACCATTTCTGATCCGATGCACAGGAGGCTCATGGGGAGGGGAACTGGATTCCACACCAAAGCTGGTGAGAAGGAAAGGGGAGTTGCCAGGCCCATCCCCAGGTGTTTAGAGCAGAGTTGGGGCTCCCCAGCAGTGTGCTACAGCTTGGGACTAGGTGGTACAGTTTTTTACCTCCTCTCTGGGAGCCCCATCCCCAGAATTACACAAGTGATGCAGGAGCAGCCTAAGCTGGAGGTAGCAGGAGGGGGGTGACCCAAAGTATTCCTTCTCCCTATGCAGGGGTTGAGAGGACAGCAAAAATCTTTCTCCAGTGAGATCTGAAATCCAAAAGCCATCTTCATCTGCACTGGTGGTGATGTGTCCCACAAGAACAGGGATAGGACAATGTAAATTTGGTGGGGAGGGAGAGTCAGGAAAACCCAGCTTAGATGTTTGAGTATCTTTTTCCCAGTGCTGTTTCCTGAGACTGTCTTTCCCTGTCTTCTCCTTCAGGCTGGGCTGTTCCCAGCCCCAGCATGTCACAGCACTTCACCCTCAAGAACTTATTTCAGCTTTTGTCCCTCCCACGCATCCTCAGCCTTCAGCCTAGGACCTCTGGGCCCCTCCCTGACACATTGATTCTCCAATTGGTGGGGAGCCACCGCAGTGACTGCTGGGCTGGGTAGAAGCTTGGGATCTCACAGGTTCTTTCTCCTCCCACAGTTACTGCTGCTGCTTCTTCAGCTTGCCGCATGCACCATGCAGCCCCCTCACCTCCTCCTCTTCCTCTTTCTCCCGATCCTTCTCCCTGGGATGTGGGCAGACCCAGAGGGTAAGTGGGAGCTCTGGCTCACCTCAGCTGTTCTCACCCCCCTGCCCTGTCAGAGGACCCCACAAGTTCTGTTCAGGGGAGGCATGGCCAGGCCACTGTGCTGTATGGGGGGCAGATGATTCCCAGCATCAGAGGGCCACCTCTCACCACGCACCACCCAAACATGCTTTGCCCCTGCCCACCCTCTCTGTTCCTGCCTCCAGCTCAGGACTTCTGCCCCACCAGGTCCAACATGAGCCTTGGGCACACAAGCAGAAGAGACAACAGTGGTCCCCAGCCAGGTCTCGGGTATTGAGTTTCCCTGCAAGATGTCCTCCCCCTGCAGGGGAGCCCGTAGGTGCCAGGCAGATCTCAGCTCCAGATGGTGCTGAGGGCCCCTTCCAGCAGCCCCTCGTTCGCTGGGGAGCTGCACCTGCCAGAGGGTGTTTTGGGTACTGCTGTCACACAGAGAGTTTTACCACAACCCCATGAGACCTTATGCTTCTGGGGCAGGCAGCATCAGACACAGAAAGGCAGGATTGATCTCTGGGCTGGGCTGGTGTCCTCGCCCTAACACAGAGCTCCAAACCTGGACAAAATGCCCTTTCCTATCAACCATCCTCCATATCCTCTGTACTGTCTCCAGGTCTTTGGCAGATACAGGTCCTGGCACAGGTGCTTCTCCTGGGTGGAAACATCACCCCAAATGAGCAGCAAAGTGCCTCTTCATCTGCTCTGCACAGTCAGACAGCAGCTCTGTCCAGGAGGGAGGCATGGAAGAGAGGGGACAAAGTGCCTAAAATCCTCTGCAGGAGACAACCACTTTGCTGAAAGTAAAATAGAGAAGGAAGAAGAGCAGTGAAGTCAGAGGAAGTTCAGACAGGAAAGCAACCCTGAGCAGGATGAAGAGCATACAATCATAGAAGCACAGAGTAATTTGGAGTTAAAAGGCCCTTTAAAGGCCATTCAGTCCAACCCCTCTGCCATGGGCAGGGACACCTAACCCACTCAGGGATGGGGCATCGACCAGATGTCTGGGTAACATGTGCCAGTGTCTCACTACCCCTCACATAAAAAATTTCTTTTTTATTATCTAATCTGAATCCCCTGTTCCCCCTCCAGCACCTCCACTTCCCGTTTCCCCTTTAGCACCTCCATTCATCTCCTTCCTGCACCCTTTCCTGTCTCCATCGTCTCTCCTAGCAGAGCCACAGGTTATCCAGTACCTCCTGACTGGCCTCTTTGCCAACATCAGCTCTGCTGAAGTGTCATGCGTGGCACTCGTAGGGGACATACCCGTCTTAACACTGGATCCAGCCAACTGGAGCATCCACTTCCACTGGCCCTGGGTCAGCCAGGCTGCAGCTGAAGGAGACGGGGAAAAGATGATGTCGCAGTACAAAATTGCTCTGCGCAATATGATCCGATTTGTGCACGACACAGTTCAGCAGACAAAACAGCACTGTGAGTACAGGAACAAGTCCTGCCAAAGCCCTAGTCCTTCTCCCCAGGTTCAGGCTGTGGGCTCCTCCCCACCAAGATGGCATTTGGGGGGGTCTCACAGGGTGCAACAGCTCCTGAAACACTGCAGCTGCTGAAGCATGTGACTAGCAGGAGCGGGTAGGACAGCAGACTAAAAATACCCCTTGGGGCTTCTGCCATCTGGCACAAGGAACCCCTCTGTATGTCAGGGAGCTGCCACCAAATTTACTGGAGCTGCAGGATTAACACAGCAAAGATCATGAAAGAAGAAACTGGGGGGCAAATCTTTAGGGAGACAGAATTCTTTTTAAGCAAGCACCCCATACCAGTTTCCACTCCATTCGTCCAAAGGGCCTGAGGGCTTGCAGGATGTCTGGGGTCACCTGAAGCATGGTCTTAACCCCTGGTGCCCATTGCACCCTGTTTTCCACTGCATCCCTGTATGTGCCCTCAGTCACATCCCACCTCATGCCATGCACATTACACACACTCACGGGACCTTTCCACTGGCTTTGCCCTTGACAGACCCATTGGTGGTCCAGTTCCGCTCAGGCTGTGTGGTGTACCCCAATATGACAAGCCAGGGTTTCCTGAATGTTGGCTGGGGTGGCAGAGACCTCGTAGCTTTTGAGGTAGATAAACAACGCTGGGAGGCCCGACAGCCATCCCAGGTGGCAGAGCTGGTCAGCAAGAGCCTCAACAGGCAGAAGTCCGTCAGAGTGCTCCTGCAGTACCTTCTCACCACCTGGATATGCCAGAGCAACTTCCAAACCCTGAAGAGGTATGGGAGGGCAGCTCTGGAGAGACAAGGTGAGACCACCCTGACTCTGCAACAGCCACCTCAAAGCCCCCCCACCCTGGGGCCCAGCTGTGCCCCACCAGGGCTTGCTCCACCCCTTTGCTCTCATTCCCCAGAGCTGCCTGTGGCCACAGTCTTCGCCCGCATCCCCAGCCTAGACCAACTACTGCTTGTTTGCCATGTCACCGGCTTCTACCCCCGTCCCATCAGCGTGGCCTGGCTGCGGGATGGCCAGGAGGTGCCTCCGGGCCCAGCGCTCAACACCAGCACCATCTTGCCCAACGCTGACCTCACCTACCAGCTCCGCAGTGTCCTGGCCGTGGCCCCCCGTGATGGGCACAGCTATGTCTGCCGTGTGCGCCACCACAGCCTGGGCACCCGCAGCCTCCTCATCCCATGGGGTAGGTGCCACCCATGGGGATGTGGTGCAGGCTGCAGATAGTAGATACTGGCCCTGTGAGGGGCAGCTCCTGACTGGCGCTGCCACCCTCACACAGTTGCCCTCTTCTCTCCCTGTCCCAGAAAACGGCAGCACAGCTCCAACCATCAGCATCACCATTGCAGTACTGCTTCTTGTGGTCACAGCCTCTGCTGGGGTATTTTGGTGGTGGAAGCACAGGTGAGCTCTCCCTCCCATCACCTGCTGTAAGATTTATGGGCATGTAGGTCAGTCCAGGGGTTGCAGCAGCAGCAGCAGCTCTGTAGGGGTGAACTCCCTGACCGTCAGCACAGCTCACACATACCCTTTGCAGGAAAGGTAACGAGGATACATGCGAGACCCAGGAATGCATCATTTGAGGCCTGGTTGCCCACACAGCAGCAGCTGCTTGCTCTCCCTTCTTATTTCATGTCCTACCCCTGACCCATCAGCACTGACAGCTTTGTTCTGGAAAACCACCGCATTAAACAGCTACAAACTTCCCCTGATGCATGTGGCTCCTGTGTGTCTCACCCTTCTTCTCCCTCAGAAGCTTTTCTTAGGAAACTGCTCAGCGCACCACAGAGATTTCATATTGCAGCCAGAGACTTCCTTTTCTTGGACTTTAGTTGGTCTCCACCTGGCATGTCAGGAGAAGCCAGTCCTCTAACAGCCTCTCTCACATCTTTCCATGGCCAGTGTCTGTTCCTGACAGGGCAGTTAAAACCCAAGGCCAGACCACTGTGGGGCTGCTGAGTGAGATGTGGGATGGAGCAGGCCACAAATCAGGGAGCTCTTTCACTGGGGAAAGAAGGGGAAGGGAGGACCTAAGTGACATCCCTAACATCTCTCTGACACATTTTGAGCACATTGAGCTGCTCCATCTCCAGGCCTGGTCTCACCTTCAGATCAGAATGGTTTTAGATCAGGATCTCCTCCACTTCTGACTCCTGCCCCCATGCCTGCCTCCAGTCTCTGTAAAAGCTGGAAGGATGGGGGATTGTCACCTTTCCACTATGCCTGACAGCCATGAAAGAACCATGCTGAGGCTCTGGGAGACTCTGAGCAAGACAGCAGGATGTGGAATGAGGATTATCATCAGTTTATTATGCATTGTCCATTGCTCCTTCCTCTTCACCCTGTTCCAGTGTGGAGTCCCACCCACAGGAGACAGTCTTCCACAAATGTCTCCAGTATGGGTCCTTTCCATGGTATGTAGTTCCTCACAAATAGCTGTAGCATGGGTCCTTTCTATGGGGTCACTCCTTCAGGAAAAGGCTACTCCAGTGTGGATTCTCCTCAGGGTCACAAATTCTGTCAGGAACCTGCTCCAGCAGAGTGTCTCCACAGGATCAGTCTCTCTCAGTCACACCCACCTTCTATGGCATTGGCTCCTCCAAAGGCTGCAGGTGGATCCCTGCAGGTGTGGACCTTCATGGGCTGCTGCAGGACAGCTGCTTCCCCACGGTCTTCGCCACTGGCTGCTTGGGCACCATCTCTGCTCAGTTGCCTGGAGCCAGCAGGGTCCCTACCTGACTGTGCCTGAGCGAGCTGCCCATGGTGACCCGGTATTGCACCTGATGTCACCTGGTGCCCAGTAGATCCCTGGCGCCGCTGCCCCTCCCGCCTCACATTTCCATTGGCTATGCCACAGCCTGTTCACCAATGCCATTCGTGTTCGTCACCGGTCAGGCGTGGTGGGGCTGAGCCGGACCCCCATCCTTGCCCTCGGCTCCATCCAAACCTGGGCCTGCACTTCCAAGAACTCGCTGTGGCTTCCTGCCGATTCTGCATGTCCCCAGCCCTCAGTCTCCCCCAGCACTGAAGAGCCGAGGATGAACCCAAAGTGTTTCCTGCCTCAGCTCCAGATTTCAAGATATAGGCAAAAAACCAGGAAGATGTTTGCAATTGTCAGGCCTACTTTAAAACCCAAAGCTGTGCTGCATCACCTGTCTTGGGGGAGCCAGAGAGACATGACATGGTGAAATAATCCAACCATTTGGGCCAGAAAATTATTTATTAGAGCTCTGTGGACCTCATTGTCATCACGTTGTTTCCCTCTTTCTCTCTTTCTGTATGCACATACCAATGTGTATGTACACAAAGTGTGTATATAAAACTACTGAAAGTTTAAACTTTCAAATTTCATACCAAAGCAATAAAATCTCCTGTTTGGGTGGGTTATTCTGCAATTCCCACTTCTTTTGAGAAACATCTTTTTTGAGAAACTGGTGAGTATGCCAGGCGGAAATCTGAGACACCAAGGTACTATCATCTTTGGGGACTGACACCAGCAAAACTGCTTCTAATGAGCTCCAGGGTAAAGCCCTTATTGTAAAATAAATTAATTGATGGCTATTATAAACTGAAAAGATTAAACTTACCTGATCTCTGAATCTTATCCCTCATTCAAACGTGGTTTCTGAATGCTTTCAAAACCTTCTCATCAGTACCAGTTTATTTGCAGCTGGCTGCAAACCATGCACAAATTCCTCAGGCATCGGGGGGGGGGGGCACCTTTGAATGGATATTTGGACTCTAAGCCAGCCATACCCTACAGTACTGATAATGATCTTGAGTAAGAACAAGGCCTATGCACTAATAATTAGGGTTTCTTAGGCCATTGTTTTCTCCCAGATGGTCACTAATCCTGAAAAAATGTATTCCTGCCTAAATTGTTAATGCCTAATTAACGCCTCAACGGTAATATCTCTGCCATAGATACAAGTTCTCTATTCCCCCTTAAAGGCCTTGAAGACCTCAATACTTTCCAATCAAGGCACACACTTTCCAAGAGGCACAGCAGCCTTTCAGTTACACTCCAATTACTGGGAAATAAGATCCATGTGGAGTATACATATGTCAGATGACACTTTGTACATTTGCAGAAAATGCATTAGCCATTAAAAACCTCCTGATCCCAGGACTGCTTATGCATTCCAAATCCCTCTCTCACTGTTCCAGTGTTACAATGCAGATTGTTATAGGTAAAAATAAAAATGTGCCCAATCGTAATTAAAATAAATTTATTCACGACTGTGTTACAGTCCCGACAGCCAACAATCAAAAATGACAGCACACAACTCCCGGGAGAAAGGCTGGGTGAACGAGGGTCTGGCCTCTATCGCACCAGAACCACTCCGTCCACACCAGCTGTCCCGAGAGGGCAGCTTATATACCCATTTTCCTAACCCGTGGCAGAGTCCCTTTGTTTCCTTTCAGAGTTTATCATATTCATGTTGGTTCCTTTCTTCACTCCAAGCTGCATAAAACCTCGTCCAGGAATTGATGAATGTTCATTCTCTGATACCTGGAATCCTGTATTCAGTTGGAAGATCCAGATGGCCTTAGTTATCTCAGATGGGTATCTTTCTGGGCCATCATCTCCAGGCATCCTCGGTGATCATGTCATCGTGAACGACCATCTCCTGTGCAGCCGAGGTTTTCTTCATAAGTTAATCTCACATTCCACCCTGGTCCTGGTCCGCGGTTTTGCCATCCTAGAATTGAAATCCTTGCCCC
>VXBI01002368.1:29686-109808 GCA_013397375.1 Toxostoma redivivum | reverse complement strand
CAACCCAAAATTTAAATTCCTTCCCCCCCCCCCCCCACTCCCTTCGTACAGCAAGTTTGATTCACATAGCTATGTTTTATTGGCATGAATTACTAACTATATCCCTGACACAGATGAAGACTGTCAGCTTTGGTAACTTTTCTTAGAATAAATGTTTTCTCAGGACTTCCTTCAGCTCAACCAAGCTGAACAGCAAAGACCAATCATGACTAAGTGGTCAATAAATTACTTTCTTTTCACTCGTAGTAGGCAACTCAATTCTTACCTCTTGAATCCATGATAACTGTTAAAAATTACCAAATCATTCTGGTTATGGCACACAGCACAGGTTTCACAGCATCTTTTTTTCAGCGTTGTGGAGGGAGGGGATATATGGAGCCCCATTTTAGAAGGAGCTAAAGCAAAGGGAGAGGGGTCAGTCTTCCCTCATTTTGCATGCTGTCCTGGTTTAGGGCAAATTTGGGAGAAAACTTCCAAAGGGCCCCCCCCACCAGGAGGCAAACCTGAGTGGCCCCTCCCCCAGCTGGTTGGGGAAGAAATTTCCTCAGAGAGAAGTGGAAAAAACCTGTTTATTCAACAGGCACAGCACTGCCCAGCACAAAAACCCCCAACACCGAACAACAAAACCTCTCGTCGCTCTGAAGAGATACCAAATTCAGAAAGTCTCTCTCCTGTTGGTGGTAGCTCGGCTCAGTCTGTTCCCAGTCCCTCCGGCGCTGGAAAATGCCGCTGCCCAGGCCAGGCCCCCGTGGGCCACAGGTGCAAGCTCCTGGTGCTCTCCCAGGTTCCCAGTCCAGAGCAGGTTCAAATAATTCCAGGAAAAAGGAAAAAATACTGTCCAGGGAACTTCTCTGCTTCAGTTAGTCAAAAATTAACTAAAAGCAAAGGAGAGCTCTCTCCACTGTCCACCACGGTGACACAGCCCAGGAGAACGAGATGATGGAACTCCTGTCTCTGTGTTTTGAAACAACCGCCTCAGACGTTCCACCGCTTCTCTTCCCCCCTCCCTCACTCTAAAATCCAGCCTTAAAGGTACAAAACTTATTTCTGGGCTAAACAGAGAAATGAGGATACAATTCAAAACATGACAAGGTCACCCAGGACACATGCTCTGGTCAAATAACCTGATATGGTTTTTCAAAGTACATGAAAGGATGTAGGTGACCCCCCCCAACTACTCCTCATGGGAGAGACACCACGTGCATGTCTGCCAGCAAGCTGTTAACCTTTTCACCTGATGCCAGTCCCTCCAGACCTGCTTGTTAAGCTTTTATGTCTTAGGAAATTTCTCCATCTCCTTATTCAGCAATGCCTACCTTCTTACTGGTCTGCAAAAATGAATTACCAACTTCCTTCCCATGCTTTCCACAGTAATTCAGCAGAGTCGAAAGTGCATTTGCTTCCACGATTTACGACAGAAAAACCTAAATTGCTCTTTCTAAGATACTTCCTGTTTGGAGCTAACATATTTAGATACGGAGAGAGAGCCATCTCTCTGTCATTTCTTCCTACTAATAATCTGAATTTAGTTAATTCTGGCCTGAATTTTGGAAGCATATCCATCCTTGGCTAATTACATATGTCTTTATTGCCTTCTCTATTTTGTTATTTCTTGTCCTCTTAAAATCTCTCTATAGCTGCAGGGCTGATGCTTGCTGCTCACATGAGCTGCCTGCAGCATGATCCCAGAACTGAGTGACTGGGAAAGGATGCAGGAACTGTTTCAGTCATGCTGCAAAATGACTTGTTCCAGATTTTTGCTTTTGTAAACATGCTTCAAATTTTCATAATAATCTCAAAATTGGACAAGAGATAATTTCTCTCTTGAAGATAGAGATTAAATAGACACTCTTCCTGTTTCTCCCTCCAGTATATAAATTGGGGTAAACACACTAAAAATATGCAGCAAATTATTCCAGCCAGCTTGATCCTTAATTGCTCTAATTGGCTTCTTGTGCTTTCCTGAAGATAAAATAAGAAGCTCTTAAACTCTATGTTCAAGGCCACAGCAACTTTCCAGACAATCATCATACGTACCAGAGAAAGAATGGCCATGAATCCATGTAGATCCTATTAATCCTTTGCCATTACTATTTAACTCAGTTTAGCCCTTTTTCTGGTGGTTTTGTTTGTATTGTTTTGTATTGTTTTGTGTTTTTTCTGTTCAGCCCATGTGTCTGAAACAGTAGCAGGCTTATTTTACCTAGCAGCTAGCATCACTCAGCCCCATACACCACATCACCTTCCACCAGCTCAGACCCATGTCCATGGTTGACATAGCTCTCTTGGAATGTTTCCCTCACTATAGCCTATTTTAGCTTCACTTTTGCTACGCACTCACAATGGTCTGTACTGGGACTGCAGTTCCTGTGAATCTATGCTTGTGCAAGTGAGCTGTGTCTGATGTTTTAAAGGGGTTTTTTCCCCAGACCTAAAGGCAGCATCATGTGTAATGGCACAGAGATGGAGGACAGCAGTTCTGCCATGGAAGCCTGGGACCAAGGTCTTTTGCCACTGGAGATGACAGTTTGCCACCTGGAAGTTGCTTTTCCTTTGCTTGTCTTTCCCATTGCTGGCAAAAGCAATGGCTGTCTGTGAAGGGAAGAGCAGCATTTCAACTGGCATTGAGCAAAATGGAAGGCAGTAGCAGCTCTAGCAACTGTAATTTTGAGGGCAACACATATGGACTTGAATACCAGAATAAAGATGAAATCTGAAGATCTCTCTTTCTCTCTCTCTTTTTCCTCTCTCCTTTCTCCCTCTCCTGCCAGCCAGAGTGATCTGAGCATTTGTGCCAATTCATCAACTGATTCAGCTCTTTGCTTGGAAATTTTGTTACAGATGACAGAGGTCACCTTAAGTCAACAGTCAGAGACCCTATGATAATAGCTTGAGGATGGAGATATCAGCTCTCTTTTGGTACTAGGATCTGGTTTCCTTCATGCTATTTGTTTTTTTGGTGGGGTGGATTTTTAATTTGGGGTTTTTTTGTGTGTTTTGGTGTTTTTAAAATTTTCTTTTGACAATCTGTGTATAAAGACTTCAACCAAAGAGAAATATATACTGCACTGAACAATAGCATGTTAAATTTTAATCCTCATAACTGTGATTAACAGGGAAAGAGCATTCAAGTAATTATAGCAATCTTCATTAAGTACATTGGCACTGACAGACAATTTCTCTGTAATTTACTTGTTGTGTAAAAGAGAAGGAAAAAACTTTTCTTCTCGTAAAACCCTCTCTGGGTATTTCCAAGGTAATCATGCAGTTCCTTATTTTTTCTCCAGAATGAGTTTTAGTATTTTGATAAACAATGTTTTTTTTTTTTTTTTTCTTCTCTCTAGACTACACATACTGAACAGTCTAGAGGATTTTAAGTTTATTTTCACCTAGGGTCATTATCATACCCTTACCAAACATCTAAGCAGTCCCAAAGGGGTCTTATGGTTAAAGTTGGGGTTTTTTTAGTAAAAAATAAGAGGAGAAATTTGGAACAGCTTGCTAGGGTTTCTTACAGCTGTTTCAGGGTAAATTTAAAGACTTTCTTGTTCTGGTGTTTGCTATAGTTGAGCTGTACACAAATGCAGTGGATAAAAGGAGATTGAAATTATGACATGCTGTACCACCCTAACTGTGGTACATTTGAACTTATCCAAAGTAATGTATGAAAAGAAAGATGTCTAGAAGGAGTTTCCTGTCTGCAGTGACCCCAACTTTAAGCACAGATTAGGTCGGTTTACACATTCAGATACCTGAATGTTTTGCAGCATTGGATTATAGTGTCTACCTGCTTTGGGATTTGGACTCAGGTTAAATAAAACTAGCATTGCAGGGTTTTGCCTTTGCTGTGACTTTTCCACTAAGGAAATTTTTTTCTGTGGGTTAATTTCCACAAGAAGAAACACTACCTAAATTTATTTTAGCATTCAAGTTGGTTCCTGCATAATTCCACCACTTTATTCTCAGTGGATAACTTTAAAATCTCAACAGAAAAAAGAAGAGCATTCTCCAGCTGTTGTGTAAGTCTTTATCAACAAAATACACTTGGCCATGACACCTTGAATCAATGGGGTGGCAGCTAAGCTTTTGCATTGATGGAGTTTGGGGACAGTAACCTGAGGAAATGAGCAGTGGTCTCTGACTGTGCTCAGGAGCAGATGATGGGCACTGACCAGGCTGTACTCCACCACTTATTATACAAGCTTTTATTATCCTGCATCATTACCTGGAAGGATGATGGGAACCTTAACTTTAATGAGTGACTCCAGTTTTCTGAAACTGGGCAGGAATACTTTTTAATTAGGTATTGCAGTATTTGTAATTTCTGTCTTTGCATCTTGGGCAGTTTATAGAATAACAAGGTTTGAAACCTAGAAACAAACAGTAGTTCTAGATATGACCTAGAGAACAAATTACCCAGTGAAGTACATTGTGCTATGATGAGCTCATCTCTATCAACCCCCAAAACTAGTCTCTTACAATTCACTTGTAATCCCAGAAATATTCAGGATGTGAACTGAAGCTCTGTGTCCTGAGAGCAAGTCGTTACATGTAGGTTTCAGTTTAGGAGAGGGAGGAGCACCCTCCTACGAAGGGTAGCTACTGTGCTTGAGCCCAGAGTTGCAGAGAAAACCTGGAATGAAGGCTCATAAAGTATGAGGTGAAAGACAAACCACTGTTTATTATTTAAAATATCTTAATGATGAATCAGTCGTGAATGGGTGGGACTAGCAATGCTACTGTTGGGGGTTAGTTCTTCTTTTACCTGTTGCCTGTGGAATTTTTCCCATTGACTTGCTAAAGAAGCATTGATGGCTATTGAGACAGGGGAGGGGGAACCAACCCCTCTGCTTTTTGAGAGTTTCTCTCCCACCTGCTGGAGCCCCGGGACCGGCACTGCCCCAGGGTTCGTGAGCAAGGCCTCTCTTTTCCGTCCCTTCCCGTCTGGGACACGGCCGCCATTACAACGTGCTCCCGCGCCACAGCGCCCCCTGCAGCCGCGCGGGGATCATCGCACCTACCCCGCCCAGCGCTCCCTGCCGGCTGTGACGGGAACTGCACCAAAAGGAAAGTGCCCCCGGCCGAGGACTGGAACTGGGTTCCTCTTCTGTTTGCTATTAATTCCATAGTTGTTGTTGTTTTGTTTGCCTTGTTATACATACTAGTAAAAAACTGCTATTCCTATGCCCATACTTTTGCCTGAAACTCCCTTAATTTCAAAATTATAATGATTCAGAGGGAGGGAGTTTCCATGCTCCATTTCAAGGAAGAACCCTGCTTTCCCTTGCAGACACCTGTCTTTCAAACCAAGACAGCTGCCTACTTGGGCAGACCAAAGAAAAATATAAAAGGCCGTGAAGAAATCCTAATAATGAAGAACAGTCTGGAGGAGAGATAATGCTGTTATTTTCCTCACTTATCTTTATAAAAGAATTAGAACATTTAAATCCCCTAAAGACATTATGTGATAGTCATGGTGGTACAGACGTGCATGAGAGTGAAAATGCCTTCTACTGAGAATTCTGAAAATAAAAAACTAAAGTAATTTCACATGCACACTCTAGGCTGAGGACAACGATTTGCTACTTCTAAGGTCTGGGTGACTGAGTGTCACATCAGTGCTCACGAGACAAACACATACCTGCACCTGATGCACAGGGAGCTCCAGGCAGTGTCAGGGCTCTGAAGAAAAATTGACCAAGGCAGCTTCATGACTAAAAGGCAGCATTCAGCCATGACACAGCTTATTAAATGGATAAGGGATATGTGCACGGGCAGAAGTTCAAAGTAGCTTAAAAACACCCTGCAGCTGTGAGCAAATAAGTTTCTTTATGTTCCAGGCCTTGTGGAGTGCTCAAACATGTAATTGTTTTTATTAAGCTTGCTATTTGCTCACCAGTTCATTACCGACTGTTTTTGACACTGGAACAAAGTCCAAGCTGCACTTGCTATATGAAGCTGCAGGGCTCTTCTGACCACGGGAGTGAAGCATCTCCCCACCCCACAGGGACACACCCCTCCCACCTTTATGGGGCTGCTTAGGAATTGCAGTGGTCCATCTAATAGAGTTTTGTTCAGTCTTCACTATGCTTTAGAAATTAGTTCAACTCGTGGTGCCCCAATGAGTGTACCAATCCCTGTGCCTTTACCACCAAACGTACCCAACAGGCGTAACCTGGGGCAAAGACTGATGGCATTTTCCTCACAAGCTGACAAATCCTTTTCAGGCAGCACAGTACAGCCGCCCAAGTGTCCCTGTCCCACGGCTGGTCACGGCACTGGGTCTTGATGCAACCTATCCCTCCTGATAGCTGAGCTATCAGGTAGCTCAGCCATAGGAGAACACCTTGTCTCGTGGGCGTGGTTATCCTCAGGATGACTCGGGGGACACTGTTTGGTCCCTGTCCGTGGGAGAAGAACGCTTTTTAGCGGGAATTCCACCTTAGAACACCGGGAACAATGAGATGCTGGCAGCTCTCGGTATGGCGTGGGGCTGGTAGCAGCCTTCTCCTGTGACCTTCTTGTCTTCGTGCTGCTGAGGCACCACCCGCCGCACCGGAACGTCTCTCCCCCCACACGCTCTGGTGCAGGGGTCTCATTTTTCATATCAAGCCGATCCCGGCGCTTTCTCAAACCTGTCCTGAAAGGCCTCCTGAGCGTAGTCCGGGCCGCCAGGATGTGTACATGGGCTGTGTGCACGGGGCCTGTGCCTGAATTTGTCCGAGGTTACTGAGGGGTCCCGGGTGCGTTGGCCGTCAGGCCAGGCCTCCCCGGAGCACCGCCGGCCCTGCGCTCTCGTCGCCGCGTTACCCGCTCTGCCCAGCAGAGGTCGCTCTCCTCCCCGCCCGCCATCACTCTTGCCCGTCGCGGTGCTTGCCGGGAGCTGCAGTCCAGCGAACTGCGCGGCGCGCAGAGCGGCGGGTGCCGAGGACTCCTACTCCCAGCGTCCCGCGGGGCGCCGGCCCGGCCGTGCCTTTTGAATGATTTCACTGGGCTCGGCGCTTGCGGTGAGTGCGGCGGCGGCGGCGGGTGGGATCCAGGGAGGATCCGCGGCGGGAGCAGCGCGCGCCTGGCCCGTCGATGGCGGCCCGAGAGGGCCCTGCCGTGGCGGCCTGCGGGCCGTGCCGTTGTTAGGAGTGGCAGACGAACTGCGCGTTCGCCCCTTCGCCCATCCGCCTTGGCGGCCCTTCCGCCGACATGTCGCTGGCCATGGAGGAGGAGGAGTACGCCCGGCTGGTGATGGAGTCTGAGCCCGAGTGGCTGCGGAGCGAGATCAAGCGTCTCTTCCACGAGCTGGGCGAGACTACCCGGGAGAAGATCCAGGCGGCGGAGTACGGGCTGGCAGTGCTGGAGGAGAAGCAGCAGTTGAAGCAGCAGTATGAGGAGCTGGAGGTGGAGTACGAGACCGTCCGCACCGAGATGGAGCAGCTGAAGGAGGTGAGGGGGGCGGCGGTACGTGGGTGGCCTGGGCCCAAGCGCGGCCGTGACGGGTGGAAGGGCGAAGGCAGGGCGGAGCGGTGGGAGCGGAGCCGGTTTGGAGTCCGGGGGCGGCAGGTTGAGGAGTCCCAGGGCTGCTGTGGGGCGACCGGCGGGTTCCCAGGCCTCGGTCTGGTTCCGGCAGGGCGGTTGCAGCCTTCCCCAAAATGACAGCTCCGAGGCGCCTGGGTGCAGGCCGGCGCAAGAGAGGGAAGGGATGGGAAAAAAAGGCCTTTCTGCCCCGACCCCCGGTCCTGAGAAGTGGGATGTGGGAGGAAGGCGGGTAAACGCTTTTCTTTCTCTTTCCATCCCTTTCCGTTCCGTTTCGCCTCGGGATCCGGTAGGTGGCCCGCCCCAGGGCTGCTGTAGGGCGAGGAGCCGGGCCGGGGTTGCCCCTCCCCGGGGTTGGGGCTGCCACCACTGCGCCCTCGGGAGGAGCCCAAGCTGGCGGCGGGGGTCGTGGGCCGGGACCAAGATGTGGTGGCGATGTTGTCATATGCCTGCTTTTGTGTGGAAGGAGATTGGTGTTAATCACTTCCGCTGTGGGGACCACCACGAAAATAGTACAGCAGACTTCAGTTCACATAGCTTTGTTTTGGTGCAGTTCCTGCCGTTGGCATATTTTTAAGTTATTTTATATTTTAAGGAAAATTTCAGGTCTAATCTGAGCAGGAGAGTAAGGTTTGTCAGTAGAAACGCTATATTAGGCAATTTGCACATTAAGTTTTTCTCGTGCAAGATCTTCAAACTGGTGATTTGCACTCCTTATGAGCTAATCCCGTCAGCCCACTGTAGAGCATGGCCCATGGGAGCTTGTCTGCATACAGCTTTGGTTCTGTGGTTTGGCATGCAGGCAAACCTTTTGCTGCTTTTCAGCTGATTTAGGCCTTGCCTTGATAGCAAAACATCTGATGCAGCCTAAGAGGTGAAAATGTGGATTTGATCTGTACAAATTGTATCCAATGGGGTTTAGCTTTAGTTTATCCAGTTGGGAATGGATTTTAAGTAAAATCAGAATACAGTGTTTCAAAGGAAAAGTAAATCTTGTAACAGACTAGTACAAAATCAGCTGAATTGGTAAATACCCTCCCTTCCTGCATACTATGTATCTTTTAGTCTTGTAAATAAAGCTTTATTTTGCTTTTATTGTGATAAACAAGAATAAGCAAAGAAGTTAATTACCTTGAATTACATGGCTATGAACTTGTTAACTAAATATGCAAGCTGAACTGATATGTTGCTGTTCCTAAAGCCACTTGAGACCAGCACAGTTACAGCAGCATACAGGAGCAGAAACTTAGAAGTCAAGGGCAGAGGAAGCTATAGAGTTGAGCTCAAGGGAGAGTGAAGTCAGTAAACCCAGTTGGTAGGTGGGATATGAAATATCATATCTCCATGAAATATCATGGAGAGGTGAAGGGACTGGCCCAGCCTCATTCAGCAAGGCAGTGCCTGTGGGAGCCAGGATGCCTCAATCACAGGTAGTGCTTTAGTCACTGGGCTGTGCTGTGCTGTGTGTGTTTGGGCATTACGTGTTTTGACTTGCAGATGGAAAGAAAGCTTGATGATGCTGTCTTTTC
Organism: Toxostoma redivivum; assembly: GCA_013397375.1. Classification (NCBI taxonomy): domain Eukaryota; kingdom Metazoa; phylum Chordata; class Aves; order Passeriformes; family Mimidae; genus Toxostoma; species Toxostoma redivivum. The sequence goes on along the minus strand of VXBI01002368.1, from coordinate 100,752 downwards.
ATTCTTTTGGGGCTGTAGCAATTGAGAAGCTTGTAAAAGAGATTAAAAAAAAAGGCATAATCAGCAATGATTCACTCCTTTTTGCTTTTTACGTTTTGAAGGATTTGCTTTGTGTGTGCATGTCCCACTCTAATTAAGTAAAAACCTGGGAGGCAGGCAATTCTGGGAACAGCTTGAGGACTCTGATAGCTTACACAGGGAAAGGGCATTGCTCCTCTAGCTTTCTTGTGGTGCTATGCAGGAATCTGATCTGCTGACAATCTTGTAAACTTTTATCAGATGTATGAAGTATATGCTCAGAGAAGGAGTTTATAATCTTTACTGTTTTATGCAACTTTTTTTCCCCCACACTCAGCTAGAGCAGTGCTGCATACAAGACTTACTACATATAACGCTCCAACCTGAAGGGACTCCACCTTGAGTTACTTAAGTTGTTCTTGGGGAATGTGGGAGATAGATGTCAAACTAGAATAGGATTGCTATCCATCTCTTGCTTCTTAACTGTGACTTTATGCAGCCTTTTAAGATAAAACCCTTTTAGTCTCTATAGATCTTGCTTTGTTCCTCTATGTCAAGAGAGCTAAGCAGCACAAGCCCATGTTAGGCAGGGTGTGAGGCAAGCACGCAGTGTTTTCTGTCCTGCTGAGTATTGTAGATTTGGATATGATTTAATTTGTTTAATATTATGAAGAATTCCTGTGTCATGGCCGTATTCATGCCATAGGTAAATGGGTTCCGAGCATGGGAACTTTGTAATGCAGTTTGTTTTTTGCTGTAGTCATCAGATCTTTCAGGCCAGATACTCCTCTCTGCCACCCAGTCCCTGATGTGGCAGAAATTCAGAGCCTTAACCTCCACTGCTGTGTCCCTTTGGTGAGTGTGAATGGCATTGTCAGAGCTGTACCCCATCTTGTAAAGATGTCTGTATACTCTCAGCATTTGCAATCCAATTTGTCCTGGTGAAAATGGAGAGCTGCTCTGTTCCTTGCATTGCTGAGCCTCCACACCAGCCCCTTTTTAACTGGGGTCAGGTCTTCTCTAAGATTGTTCTTTTACTTGTATGTATGCTGACGTGATCACCTGTATCTTTTAAGGTACTTTCTGCTGCATTTCTTCTGTCGTTTTATTTAACAGAACAAGACTGAAATACTAGGTGTCTTCCCAGGTAGACTTATTGTTTTTTTGCAGTGCCACCCTTGCTTTTGTAAAAGGGAATTAATTTCAAACTGTTCAAAAGATTATGAGAAATGTTTTCCCTAGTTCAGAGAAATAAGACGTTGGTTTTCTTGTAGTGAAATACTATATTGTGTTGTGAACATATAATTTTATTCATTTTTTACTCCCTCTAGGAAATGAATTAACTAAGTTTTTTCTGTAGGCTATGTTTCAGCAGGTAAGTCACCCTGCAAGCCCTTGTGATAATGCCAATTGTATAAATGACAGGGCTGACTATCTGTCTGACCTGGGATATTTGTCTTACGTGGATGATACACATGATCACACATTTGTGCACTCCAGCTCACAAAGGTGATTGTCTGAGGGTTTGGTTATTGCTTTCGTGATGATTTGTGGGGGAGTGTGGTGTGGAAGGTTTGCTTGAAAAAGAGGTTTTCTGATTTGATCAATACTTCTGAGTTGCTTCAAGATGTCAGATTTGTAACTAACTACTAGTTCGGTTATGAAACTGGCTGCTGTCCAAAGCTCTTTTCTGATTAAGTGGTTATGTTGTATTGGTGGTGGTAGAATTGTGTTTAAAACACAATTGTGTTGGAAAACATGAGTGTTATGATTATTTCTGTAAAAATGTGAAAATTCCTTAAGTGGACTACGTCTGTCCTTAAAGTCTACGAGCACATGTCAGTACATCACAGTTAGTGTAATGTATATGGTTTGTGGTTTTTAAGGGGGAACAAGCTTACAAGAGTACTGGCAATGATGTCCACAGGGCTCTTAATTTCTTTATATGGGTAACAGTGGCCCTTGTTTCTGTTTTTTGCCTTTAAAAATCATGTATTGACTGTAATGCCATTTTATGACTTCTCTGTAGATGATTCCTGGGTAAACTTGCAAGCTGACTTTGAAAGAAACATGCAGATAACACCTTGCTGCTTCATTTCCCATGAAGCCCAAGTGGGATGTGTGATGCAGCTGAGGTGATGTGTCTGGGCTGTAATATTTGTACTGTTTGAGTTTATATTGAGGTGAAGTGTACAAGTTCTGTGATCGCTGACATAAGTTTTGCTTTGCTTAATTGACTTACATATGTACTAGTTAATTGACTATGTTATAGTTCATCCAGGTTGGTTTAACATTTCATTATGTTACATGTTATTAATGTAACATTTAACTGTATCTTCAAAAGTGAAGGAGAAATCATTCCTTTTCCTGTCTACCTCAGTGAGTGCTGTGTACCTTGTAGACAGACATTGTAAACTGCTTGCTGAAGTAGCAGTGATTTTCCCCACTGGACTTATCAAAGCATTTTGCCAGTTTGTACAGCTAATTTTGTGTGTAAGACAAAGGCAAAGAGGGAAGAAACAGCTAGGTAAAGTTACCTAACAAACCCATAACAGACTGGGATGAGACCCTCTGTGCGCATGAATCAACGCTGGATTGACCAAGTCTTTCTATTTAATCATGGTGTAAATAATGATGTTCAGATGCAATATCTCTAAGGCCTCAGGTACACCTCTGCAGCCTCTTCCTAATAAGTATTCAGGTGATATATTGATTCCTGCTCAATGGAAAGGTCATTAATGTCATTTGAGATTACCTCTAACTTTGCAGCACTGTTAAAATCGAAGGGTCTAATGCGTAAAAGAAATGTTTCTTTAAACAGACCAGTTCAGGTGAAATTTAATTCTGGTTATACAGATGTGAATCTAGAGTAGGAAAAGTATATGTGTAAATTGAATTTAGGAAACTGATACCAATTTTGCACATACTAATAGAAAGTGGTTATATTTTCATGAATCTGTCTTGGGGACTTAATGGTGATTGTTATTTTGACTTCAACACCTGCCACACTTGAAATGTTTAAACACATTTGCTGTCTCTACTGTCAAATCATACCGGAAACTCTGTGTGGGATAAGCAAAATATTTCTGTGTAAATTAAACTTCTTATATTTTGATAAATCATAGTTGCTTTATATGAAGAATAGAGGCACTTCTGATACTAATCTGAAGTTTGCAGTGATATAGACATTCAGTATTGTGTTTTTAGAAAAGCTACTTTTCTCACATATCCTTATTTAGGAAAAAAACAAAATGTGAAAAATTAAATGTTCCAATTCTTCCTAGTAACCTGTAATGTTTCATGTTGCTAAAATAACTTTCTTTGCCAGTGTTCCTTGAACTGCCTTTCTTAAAAATAATAAGTAGTATTCTTGAAGTGATGATTTCAGATTATTTTATGAAATTGCTGGATGTTCTTCTTGGTCTTTTTCTGATAAAATTAACGTTACCTTATGTATTAAACATCCATAAATATTTGGGTGAATAGTAAGGACCTTCAGGTGGAATTATTTTAAAAACCCTCATGTTTCTGCAAAAGTGGTTTTCCCTAAACTGCTGTACTCTCAACTGAGAGCTTGGTCTTGGGAAAAAGTCATGTTTTACTTTTGGTTTGTGGTGTTCGTCTGTGCCTCAGCTCCAAGTGAGGGCTGTCCCTGACCTCCAGCAAACATTAGATCATTTGTTTCTAAGTTTCTACATTAAGTTAAAGCCAAGGTTTTAATGTTTGGCAGCAGTAGTGCAATTTGCTGCCTATTTTTTCCCTGGAAGTGTGGCAGTACAGAGTGCTTGCTGTGGAGGGGTTATAGCAAAACTACACTGTGGAACTGAGCCAGATTTCCTTTGTTATTTTTCTTTCTTTTGATTTTGTTATCAAATTGGGTCAGTACCCCAGTTTGGATCACAGGTGTGTTGTACTTGGTTGTGCAGGTACCACTGCACCTAGAGTGTGTTAAAGCAGCAGCAAACAAGGAATGAGAGGAGCATCTTCAGCTTTCTGCTGAGCTTGGTGGTGAAGCTGCTGCCTGAGCAGCACAGACAGCAGCTGCACAGCAAGTGCGGTCCGTCTGGTCTGGCTGCTGGGAATTAGCAGTCCTGGGGATGCTGCAGTGGCAATGTTATTGTCAGGCTGGTGGCTTTGGTTGAGGTCTGTCCTGGGATGTAGTTTTCTTGCAGAATTTCTTGTGTTTACACAAATAAATTGCTCATTACAGCTTTGCATTTAGCATCCTTCAATGTGCAGTCCCAGATGAGAGTACCTGGGAGCTGGGGCTTGAAGGTAGGATGGCAGGCTGCTTAGGTGTTCAGAGAACAGGGGCAGACCATCTTCACATAAGAAACACTAGACCAAATGCTGCATGCTGGTGATTTATCTGCACAGGTGCTGCAGGGGAAGATTCTTTCCATGCAATATTGCTGAGGGCTGAAGTGAACTCAGAGGGCTTCACAGTGGGGGACATCCCTGAAGTGGAAGTTTGTGCAGCCCCTGATGTGGTAGACGTCTTGCCTGGAAACTGAAAGTCTCAAACCTAGAGTCACTGGTGTTGTTTTGTCACAAGGGTTGTTGCGGTTCCTCATTTCAAATCTTGATCCATCCTTTCGAAGTCTATGGAAACATGCTTGCTAGTTTCAGGGGTATTAATACCCAATTTATGCCTTTGAACTAGGATCATATTTCTTTTAATCTGCAAGAGAATTCTAATGATTTGGAAAATTGCTTGATTTTACTAGGAGGGACCAGGAGGATGGGAACAGCAGTTCTGAAGTCTATGCACTGCTCCCAGACTTAATAGCTTCACCATTTCCTCTTTCACTCACTCTGTGGTATGTGAGCTTGTGACTAATCTGTAGCAGCTTTGGGCCATAAGATGACTTCCAGAGGGTGATGCATACTCCAGGCATTAATTTGCTTCCTTTCTCTGCTTTTGGCAGACTGCAGAGAATTGTTTGTTCAGATTTGGTAAGCCAGCAACAGAGGAATATAGTGTGGGTTTGAAATATGATCTACAAAACCTCTACAGAGGGAAATGACGTAGATCAACTTTGCCATCCAAATGAATGGAGGAGCCTCCATTTCAGAGAAGAGCTGAAGTTTTAGGTATAATAGCTGCAAACTCTGGCCTTTTTTCTTAGTTTCCCAATTCTTCAGCTCATCTTCCTTCTCTTTACCTCCTACTTCCCTCCCCCTCCTCTCTTCTCAGCTGTTTTCACTAATCTGGGTGAAATGCACACCAGACAGCTGATGTCAGGCTCACCTCACTTTGGAGTGGGGACTTGCCTGAGGGGTGTGCTAAAAGGTGTGGTCTGTCTTGCCCACAAACAGACAGGCTTGCCACTGGGGCTTTGGGCAAACAGGGACATGGGGCCAATCTGGAATGTTTGGCCCCAGCATAGTTGAAGCTCGGTGTGGGAATGGATATGGATTCTCTGCAGTCCTGTGTCCATGTTAAGGAAGCAGCTGTGCTGTATGAGGACCTGTACAACACTCACTGAAACAAGTAGTGTGTCTGGTGGAGTGCTGAGTTCTGCTGGATGGCCCAGACTCTGCGGCATGCTGCAGTCCTTGGTCTCCTTAATTTTTTTTTTCACCCCTCAGTCATTACCAGTGTGCAGTGTGGAGCTTGGCAAGCTCCCAGCATGGTGCGGAGTGCTGTGCTGCAGGCAGTGAGACAGTATTTAAGTTCATTAGGAAGTCATTCTGTGTGTTCAGTGTTAGTGCTGGATGGAACTGGATCTGTTGTTCAACTCTGGCTCCAAGGTGGAGAAGTACACCATAACTGGCTTCTAAGCTGCCCAAACCAAAACGAAACAAGATTCATTGCTTCCTATACAGAGAAAGTTTGTTACATCTGATTTTAGTCTCCAAGGTCAGAATCCACTGCATTTGCTGATGATGAAGGATGATGTTTGTTTGGAGCTTGTTCTGTTGTGTGAATGGGTAACTCTAAACCAGAAGGGATTTTCTTGCATCTTCGCTGCACAAGGCTTGTGTGTGTTTTGAGGGAGAAATTTAGTTGTGTTGAGTGTAGTCCACTCAGCCCTCTGGCTCTTGGAAGCTATGGGTGAAACTTCTCAACAATGTGATATTAGGAATGAATTGGAAAAAATGCATTTTCAAGCAGTCCATGTATAATTATTTAGTGGTTTTCTACCATGTCATTTGGAGAGAGTACTTGGCCTTTGAAATAGAAATTGGCTATTTTTGGATGAGTGTGACTGTCCCAAACAGGTCAGAAAGTGTGTCATGTAGCATGTGCCCTCAGCTTTAGTACGTACTATCAAACAAAGAAAGGTCATCTTGCCAAAACACACTTCCCTAACAAATTTAGGTCTCTGATTCAGCAGAAATCATCCAGCAGTGGTCCTGATTTGAATTTTTCTCTGGCTCAGTTTAATACAGTAGTTTTATGAGACTTGTATCAATGTGAATAAAAGCTTCTGTCTAACTTGTATCTCGGTTCACTGTGTTCAACATCTCTGCAGAGAAATTCCACTTGGCTCCCTTTTGGGGATGCTTTCAGAAAGTTTGTGGTTTTAACCAAGAAATGGCTAGCCAGCTTCACATGAAAAATTGTCTTTGCAGACAGATAAGTCTGTCAGTGGTGGAGAGCTGATGGTGGTCCTAGATCAGATTTGTCTGTTAATAGCTTGGAGTTTGTCTTCTCTTGCTCAAGATGGTTTATCAGGGCAAGCATGCTAGATGCTGTGAGGGTGTGCAGCAGAGATGGGATGTTCCCTGGGAAGGTACCACACTGCAGCATGTAGCTGACTTAGGAACTGATGAGAGATTGTATTTTTTGACTGAGAGTGAGAGTCCATTGCAGTGGTTGACATGGATGAAAAAGGCTCTGGACATGGTGATGAGGATCATCTGCTGGTAGGAAGGTTCATATGGATGCACTAGACACTTCTGGCTCTTGGTGTAGTTTACAGGGTTGAGTATGATATCTGCTTCTACCTGAAGCTCTGTCAGGTTGCATTTCAGACACATTTGACTCAGACACAAAATGCAAAATATAAGGCATTTTTGCAAGTTTCTTCTTTTAGGGGTTATTAATACCTCCTTTTTTTTGCATGTATATTCTCTACTAATTGAGTTCAATTCAGGAAGCTACTTAAAGGTGGGCTGAAGCCAAAATATCCAAACTGTTGCCTGGGAAACAAGACCACTTGCATTTAATAGCTAAATTAGAGCAGTGTCTGGGGAGTAGGATTGTTTTAAAAGATTTCCCCCTCCCCCACTAGATACAACAAAGTCTTGTTCTAAGATCATTCAGTAATCATAGAAATATTTTAAGAACAGATTTGAGTCACTTGGAACAAATCAAGCTGTGGAGTTAGTACCTTTAACTTCTGTGGGGTTCTGGGGTGGGAAAAATCCTGTATTCCAGGATTAATTTTCACTCATGTGAGCTGTTATACTTTCCTGTCCTCCTGGGTTCACAGTGGAGGTAAGCACAGTAGTGAATTAGAGGGAAACTAGCTAGGACTCTTCATGACTTGACTGAGGCTTAAGTACATATCTTGTGATTTCTCCTTTCTGAAATCTGGGAGGGTTTTAGGAAGTAGAGAGGGGCCTGTGAGGGCTGGGTTGTAGACATTTTGTCAAGGCTGCTGGGACTTGAGCATTGTCTGCCCTGGAAGTTTGGAGGAAAACTTTGCCATTGAAATATTCTGTTTTCCAGGCTCACATTAAAAGGGAGAGCACAGCTTTCCTGGCAGTGTCGTGTTTAAGACAGCTCTTCCACCTGAGCACTTAATAATAAATCAGATTGTTCTTACCTTCTCTGTAGAAGGAGACAAGGAGAAATGCCTACTCATTTCTCATGCCTACTCTACCTGGGGAACAGGTAGAAACCAAACAATAAGAGTACAGTAAAGGGATGTAGTGGGAGACAGCTGCTAGTATATGCAGACACATATATATAAAAAATAGCTACTCTGCTGGTTTGTAGCTGGTTGTTCTAATGTAGCCTCTGTGGCCAAGTGCCCTAAAATATAAATTCCTTATTGGGACTGAAGCAAATGAACCCTTTTAATGTGGCACAGAGCCTCTTAACAATAAAATTGATCTGATGTTCCCTTTGACCTCCCTATTGTTAGGGTTTTTGGGGAGCATAGTAAGGCATTAATTCCTTTCATGCTCCTCGTGTGAGGGACTGCAGGTGGGGAACATCTCGGAATCTGGCTCACCCAGGGAGGCTTTTGGGGCTGGCAAAGCCTCTGTGAGGCACTCGTTTGCTTTTAAGGTTCTTGGCTCTGGGAATTGCGAGAACTGGCCTCAAAGAGCATTTATTAGCCCTGTGGTCTGCCGCTCTCATTGTGGCTGTGTATGCCCTTCTTCCCACAGTAGACCTGAAAGAGCATTAAGGTTGACACTATATTTCTATGTGTGCTTTATGAGAAATGTATTTTCGTGTTTTATTATCATTGTTCTCTGTGACAAGGGTCATCTCCATAGAAAGTAATTAATTTGATGAAAGTATTTTTCTTGCCCTGGGCTCCATTTGTTGCCTGCTACCATGCTGTGCTAGTCATGTGTTAGCTTTGTTTTATTGCACATAACATTAGGCTTTGTGTGAAGAACGTGGCCTTAATCTCCAGTAGGCACTGCTGTACAAGGGAACAAAGCCTCCATGAGATGTGGAGTTCCATGCAGATCCAAGTTTTGTTCCATTGCCTCTTAGTTCAATAAACTCTAAAGCTAGAATTTACTGCTAAAAGATTTCAGAGCTATCAGGAACAGCCCAGTACTTGGTGTCTGTGTATCCAGGAATGCTCTCCAATGCTTAGGCTTAGATTGTTTAACTCTTGAATTGTTTAACTCCTCTTCTTGTGTTCTAAGACATGTTCTTAATGCTTCCTTTGGAACTGGTGCTGCAACAGAGTGTAGTTGTAATGTTTTCCTATTGGGTTACTGATCTAGTGTCTTGAAATTTCAGGATTGTAGATAATGGGTATATGTCTGTTTCTCTTTCCTTTTGCAGTGCAGTAATAATGGAAAAGTTATGTTTAAAGAATTTGAATAATATCTGTGGGGATGGCTAGAGCTCCTCTTACTCAATAGCTTTCATTTTTTTCTTTAACTTTGTGGCTTTCATGTGCATGAAACTAGTATCTGTTTATAATGCAACAAATCAACTTGCTGAAATTCAAGCTCTAAATATGAAATGAACTTCTGGAGAGACAGAGAATTCTCCCTTGTAGTCTTAAAAAGTAAACCTGGTCTGCTTCAGTGTGTCATTGAGTACAAGATGTGACTCTCAGTTCTATGTTGGTATCATGGTTTTATTTTGAATTAATTGTGCTTTAGAAATCAGTCCTGTATAGATGTACCCAGCGTTTCATTTGAGAATGATAAGCAAGGGTAGCAGTGACAGTGAATGCAAAGAAGTGTAATAATGTCCAAGGATAACTAATAATACACTCGAAAGTTTCTTCTAAGGTATTTCTGAGTGCAATGCCAGGCTACTTGGTGTTGAACTTTCAAAACTTAAAAGTCTTTGGAAAGAAGGCCCTGAGCAAATGACACAATTACTGGTCGGGTTTTCTTCCAGGCAAACTTCATCTTTAGGCTAGGAAACTGGAAGCAGTTAGGGTACAAAGAGGAATGAGGCTGCCCATTCATATCTGGAGTGGACAAGCAGCTACAGGCTTATGAGTCTTCTTCCCACTCTTACTTCATCCTGCACTTGGTTTTGTTCCTCTTCCTTGGTTTCCTGCTGAATGCCATTGCAGTTGCTGATCATCCTGCTGCCACTGTTATCCTGTGCCACTGTCTTGACTGTCATCTCTTATCTTTTCCCTTGAACACATGCTCTTTGCCTCTTTCTTACAGGATTTGCTTTCTCCCTTGACACTAGTACTTCTTATGGCTCCTAATCTAATCAGTCTTTTTCTGATAGTTTTCTCTTCCAGCTCCCGTCATCCTTGCTGCAGAGTTCTTTTTCTCGTCACTGGTTCCCAGTAAGCTGAGATGGCTTAGCCAGCTGGGCAGTGGCTTCATCTTTCAAGCCTGAGGCTGTCAAAAATGCCAGGCACTGCCAGGCATGGGTAAGAAGTGGAGAGGAAGGGGGTTGAACCTTGGTTTAAGGCCTTGTCTATGCATAGAAATTATTACTCTTCGTTGAACTTTTAAAAATAAAGCTGGGTTGAGTTAAACTGGAGTAGGCTTTGGGATGTCCTATGCCAGCCTAAACTTGGAATAATCCAGCGCAGATGTAAAACAGACATTACTGATGCAGCAAAATCTATTTGAACAAGAATTACATTTTCCTAGGTGCCAAACTGGAAGAGCATTTAGCTTTTGCTCCAAATTAGAAGACATTTGTAACAGACTCTTGAGCGGCAATGGGCTACTGTGAACCCTTGGCAGGGATCTGGCAACCTTCCACCTGAGGCATGTCATGCATCTGCTTTAGCAGAGTTCTTGGTGCCAGAAAATACAGCACGATACTCTTTTGTCCTGTCACCAGAAAATGGCAGAACTGAGGTCATTGGGGAGCTTCCTCTGCTGACTGGGCCAGACTGATATCAGAAGACCGGAAGTGGGCATATCCCCAGTACTGGATCTTTGCCCAAACCAGCTGGGTCCCGCCAGGCAGAGCTCTGGGTGGTACTGGCAGCTGAGCCTTTCTGAAGGCTTTGACTTCTCAGTGCACTGTGGCAGCCCCACATGCCCTACCCAATCTCAATGCCAGTGAATGAGGGGCTTGTCTCTGCAGCTGTGTGACTCTGCATTCCGTCCCATCAGTCCAGTGGCCTTGAGCAGCTGACTGTGGACAGCATGGGCTGGATCTCTGCTGCTGGCCTGGGAGCTGTCACTGACTGCTTGGAAGCTTTGCAGGATAAAGGCTTTTCATTGCTGCCAGTGTCTGCCAACTCCTATTGCAATTAAAGGGTAATCTTTTCTAAATGGTGCTAAATTAAGGCTTAATCCCTCCCTCATGCCACATAAGAGGATGAATCCCTGGTTTTCTGAAAACAGCTTATTGTTTGGGCCTCTGTCCAACCGACCTGTACAACAATGGTCCTGGATGGTTTGTCTGTGGAGAGGACTCACACTTTTCGATTGGTCTGCCTGTAGATCCAACCCCAAAGTCCCCTAAGAGGTGTATGGAGTAGAGGAGTTATTTACCACTTCCTTGTATGGCTCATACCCCACCAGCCATGCGCTATGTAAGTGTTGCATCGATGCAAATGGTCCTGGCAGTATGGGCTGGTTTGTTTTAATCAAGACAGCTGTGTGCATAAAACTGTAGTTTAAATTTTTGTTACATAAGACTACTGCTACAACATAAATCCATGAAGAGGGGGTTAATTTTTCACTGCTCTTGGAATTTCTGATCTGGATTAATAAAGAACAAATTTCACCTATGGGGACGTAAGGAGACTGCCTTTTGAGCCGTTGTTTAGACTAGGCTTTTATGCCTCTCCTTAGGGGAACTACTGTGTCTGTAGAGCAAGATTCAGTCAAATTGTTTATTTGCTGTGGATTTGTTTAAAGAGAATGAAAAGGATGGAGGGAGGGAGCAGTAATGGGGACACAAGTTTGTGGGCAGCTCATCAATGAAACATCCAGAAGCTTGCTTTTATTCCATGTTTTTACACAAGTTCCTTGAGGGAGAAAAAGTCATTTGGAGAATTTCAGTGGGATAATTCTAGCAATAGGATCTGAAATATACTATTATATAAAATCCTCTTAAAATACTTATGTAAGATAGTTTTTTCCATCCTATTCACTTACAATTCTATATTACAGTGTCTATAGCATTACTACAAAGATCAGACCTGGTGTGGGCCTTCTTGATCTGTCTGTGGCGCAGGAGCAGATGGCTCCTGAATAGTCTGGTCCTCACCCAAGTGCAAGAGTGAGTGGTTCTGGCTGGATGCTAGCATCGGTGTTCACAGGTATCACCTCCTCAGGTGAGGAGACCTTGGGCAACTGAACCTTCATAGAGATGTTTAAATTATTATTAGAGGCAACAAAACCTGCATTATGTTCCTACTAAACAAGAGGTCAGAATGTAAGTCAAGATGTGTTTATTTGTTTTAAGATGCGTTTTCAGTTAGCAACCACATGAGGGGCCGCTGGCTGGAGGATGGTGACATACATGAATGAATCTGTCACAGACATTCCCCATCTAAGAAAACAAAAATAGGCAAAACAGAAGAGCTGGCCAGAGAGCTGTTGTGGTGTCAAGTGGCCTTTGAATTAATCCTTGGAACAGTTAAAGAGGGATGGTGCCTTACATGTCCAAAATCCCAAATGAAGTTTCCTGTATAATTTTTTTTTAAAGATGATAATGACATTGATTTCTTTTCAGTGGATCTGGCAGTGAGAGCACTGCTCAGGAATGTAAACATTCCTCCTGCTGCTCAGCTCTGCTTTGCTGCAGTGTCCTACCCTGCTGAAATCAGGGGTGTGATGAACTTATGAGCACAAAATAAAATTAGATTCATTATTTGGAAAAAAATGCTTCCTTTTTATTTTTGAGTAATACTTTATTATCTCTTCATTAGTACTCCTTATAAAAAGAGAGTCTGAACTTAGTCCTTACCGCTGCATATGTGGTTCTGTCTTGTGGTGTTGCAATTTGGGATCTGCTGTTCGTGATTAGGATTTTGTGTTTTTCATGGTGGCTGTATTTATGCCTACCACACAAACCACATAGTTCTGCACACCTTTACATAGAGGGTGTGAAATCATACAGGACCTGCATCAGTAGCACTTCATGCTTGGATTTGCAGTTGGAAGTAAATAACCATGGAGATCGTTGTCTCCTGAAATGATGAAGAACATGTAATTATTTTTTATTTGTCTGGAGGGGGATGAAAATCGCACCCCTATATGTACCTACAAAGTCTCAATATTATTAGTTGGAAATTAATTATTTAATGAAATACAGGATTTATTTATGCTTTGACTAAGCTGTGTAAAGCTATTTTAGGAGCTCTGTTATCTGCTTTCAAAGTCTCCAAAATTCACAGACTTGATTTGCTGCCTTCTAATTCTGAATGTCCAAGGCTTTAGGATAAAATAACAATGTAGATTATTCAAGTTTCATGTCTTTGACAATCTTGAACAGATTTCCTTTCTAATGGTTTTGGCAGTTTCTCACTATGTGTGAATCCATCATGCTGTTTTCAACTCTTCCTTGTTTTTCACTAGATCCTCTGAAGCACAACTGTTATTTCAGGTTTCAGACCTCAGCCTTGGACTCCCAAGACAGAGCTTTTTCAAGACATGCTTTGGAACTTATAATGATCCATAATTTTGTTCATTTCTAACTGTAGTTAACTGTGCAATTAACTTGTGCAATTAATGTTTGCTGAGCAGTTTTCTGAAGAGTTTGTTAATTCCGTCTTTTCTATGTTGAATCCTGTGAGTTTTGATACATCTTTTAACTTGGAAGAACTTTTTATGTTTTTCTTCTCTGACAAGGTGCTTTCCAGTTCAGCCAATAATTTAAAAATCTACACAACTTTTTTTTTACTGTCTTCTAATTAACAAAAATAGACCATCCTTTGCCATGTCCACTAATAATCAGGCTCTTGTGTTATTATTATTCAATCATTTATTTTAACTAAATCAGCTCTCTTTTCAGTAGCCAGCAATTTGATTAATTTGAAATCTGAGGATAGCTTTCTCTTGACCCTTTGCTGTTGCTTGCTTGCCGCTGCATTTCTGGCAAGGACAGAACATTGTGGGCTTTGGGTGTTTTCTGAAGCCCCAGTTTGGTTTTTGGTGAGGATTTTTTAAGTGTATATTTTTTATTTTTAATGATAGTTTCTGTGAAAGTTTTCTGAAGTCAGGAGAAGACTCTGTTCACAAGCGATCTTTGGGTTTCTTAGATTGCATTCAATTTAGAGAATTCCCAAGTTCTCGTTGGTTTTGGACATTGGGTCTTGCTGAGGTAAGGTCTCCTGTTGAAATTAGCAGCTCTGTCTTGCAAGCAGTGAGACTCATTTACTTCCCATGGTAACCATCAGGCCTGAACTTTGGAGACGGTGGGTTTGCTGATAAGGTAGAAGACAAAACTGATCTTAAATCATGAAAAGTATTTGAATGTTTGGAGAGAAGAGGCATTTGCTTTGCAGCTGATAGTGTCATGGTGGTGTAGGATCTCTCAGATGGCCACAGAGACACATCCCAGGATAACCTGCAGTCTCATTAGGTGTGCTGGATGCTGCTATAAGGGTCTTGAACAAAGGGGCAAGATTCATAACATCTTCAGCACATACGTGACGGTCTGCAGGTCTCTCTGTTGTGCTGTCTGATTTAGACAAAACTCTTGCTCTTGCCAGCAAGGACAATGCCTGTTATTGCTCTGTTTTGACAGGTATTCTGCTCCAAAATGAGCAGTGACTGCTGTAATCCTGACAGGGCCCTGTAAAAATAGCTGCCAGTGTGCTTGTGCTGTCTTATGCTGAGGACCTTTCTTTCTTCCTGTGTGGTGCTGATGGGACCCCTCCAGGGATGGGGCCCAAAGGGAAGCCACTGCTTCCTGTTTACCAGTGTTTAAGTCACACACCAGAGCTTCACTTCCTCCTGTATTTTGTAGCTCTCTCTTTCCTAATCCTCCCCTTTACTCTGGAAAGTCTCATGGAGTTGAGCAGATGGAAATGCACTTGTCCCCCCTTTTTTAAGTGATGGTGAAACCCTGTCCTTGCATTGTTTCTGACACTGACACCACTTAGCAGACAGACATCTGAGGGTACTGGGCAGTACCTCACCAGCCACAATGAGTATTGACTGAACTGTGTTCTCCAGATTAACTGGTGCACACCAGTGACTTGGCCACGTGGCTGTTGCAGCTGGCAGTTACTCGCTAGAGGGTGATTGTAGAAATTGCATTACGAGGAGAAGGCTCGGTTCTTGCTTTTTAACCCAAACCTTAAATTAGAGGCTTGTTGGGAAGGACGGAAGTTTAACAGAAAAGTTTCACTGCAAGAAAACTGAAAAACCACTTCTAGCTTAAACTGTAACATACTAACCTTTTGTGATTGGAAAATAGTAACATGAATAGGTAGTGTTAGCAATTATGGTGGGTAATACGTAAATGTAAAAGGTATTGTGTATGATGTTGATTGATTGTTATGTGATAAGATGCACAGCAAAGAGAGAGATATAATGCTTTGTAACATGAATAGAATGGGACTTCAGGACACGCGACTTGCCTATAGCTGGCAGCTATAGGCTCACCCATGACCCACAACTGCTGTAACCTCATATATGCAATAAACAGCGTTTTCAGAGCTGTCTGAAGCCTCCATCTCTCCATCAGGCTCTTACAGAGGCTCAAGTATGTCTAATGTTTATTTTTTTAAGCAATACACAACCATAATGGGCAATGGTAAGTGAACATGCTGTAGTTCAGTGTGAAGCCTGGATGTGGACTGCAAGCAGAACACATCAGAGGGAATCGAGAGACTCCTCTGGAATTTGTTGTAAATATTGTGGTAGTAGGACACAAAAGATTATGCAGTTGCATTTGGGTTAAAATCTCTGGACCTTTGCTTAGGTTCTAGGGGGAAAATAAATTTGTTATTCAAGTGTAACGAATTCTTAATGAAAAGGCAATTAGATAACAGGAAAATGTCTGCTTTTGCCATGCAGAACTAGCTACAAATGGTACATTTGATGAAATGCATCTTGCAGTTGTGCACGTGTGTGTGCACACATGTGTGAGAATGATTGAAGACCACTGAAACCAGAAAGCCTGACTAGTAGTTTTGGTTTTTATAAAGATCTTGGTGTAAATGTGCATGAACAACAGAACTCACGTGAGCACAGGTAACTTTGACATATGCAGGAAGTGATTTCACACTTAGCATTAGTCTCCTTTAATACTTTAGTGATTAAAAATCTGCTTAGGTATTTTAAATATTTAGTCTGAGATTTAAAAAATTTATTTTTCCCCAAAGTGCTTCATGTCCTGGTTCATTCTGGTACCAACAACTAGTAGGTATTTGTATGTACTGGGCTGTGTTTATGCAGCCATATTTGTGACTCCTTGTAAAGCAGGATTTGTTCATGGAAGGCTCTATTATTGTCACAGCAGGGGAAGCCACTATGCTGGTAAACAAGTAGCAGTGTAATAAGCTGTATATTATATATGTTTTGCAGGATGCAACCTACTTCCTTGTGTTATTTCTAGAGTGGATGTACCTGCAAGTATTGTTCTTTGGAGGAGTCCTCGTGCAATGAGATGCCAATGCTATTAGCTATTGTATTAAAAAAAAAAAAAAAGGAAAACATTTACTTGAGTATCACTGGAGGATTTCATGCTTACTGTTACGCATACAATAAAACGTCCTTGGTTGGAGAGCAAAACCAGTGAAGAGGATAAAAAGTGTTTTCTATCACCACTGTGTGTGTGTGTGTGGTCCTTTGGTTACCAGTAATTAAAGTGTGAGTGGAAACTGTGTCTTCTCAGCCCTAACCTTGCAATCTTGCTCCCATCTTCTCTGTTCTCTAATTTCAAGTGCTCCGTTGGGGCAGAGGAGGTGAGAGAGAGGTTAAACTTAATTTCTGGGACTGACAGCTCGAGCTGGGGAGCAGTTCCTTTGGTGCCAAAGCCTGCAGTTAAGCATCAGTTGTGTAAGTGGGTTGTGCTCAAATGTAATAAGTAATCTTTCTTGTGTAATCTTCTTCTTTCTTGTAACATCCTTGTTTATATCTTGTGCTTTACTTTTATGTTCCTTTTATAGAAAAGAAGTTCATAATACTGCATCAATTTTTCTCAATTTTGGACTTAATCACTTTGAGGCACGCTCAGCAGGCTTTTACAGCTTTAGATGAGCAGCCTGATACTCCAAATTTCTACAATGTCACTTTATTTCCTTACAGTGTATTACTTGAAAGGCACCTAAGGGTAAGTGAGCTCTGGTGTAGGGTTGAACTGCAGTAACAAGTCTGGAAGGTATAATCCTTCTCCAACTCATGCCACAACATTTTATGGAAGACAGCCTAGAATTATTTTGTGTGTTAACTGGGCTTTCTTCAAAAAAAGTGTAAACCATTATTTTAGCAAAATGAAAGCCAGATCAAGGACTGGACTTTTTTCTGGAGTGTGCACAAATCTTCACCGTTGCATGACCTTTTGGAAGATGCTTGATATCAGTATGGAGTGGGCTGACATGGGAAGTGATGTAATGTTTTGGAAAGCCACACAACTTTCCTGAAGGTACCAGATCTCCTGTGAGCTGTTGTTTGTGAATGTACACCTGCTGCTTAGTTAAAGTTTGTGTTTGGCCCCTGGGGATATTGGAGTGTGGGAGAAAGAGCCTACTCCCAAACTTGTGGAAATGTGAGAGCTTTTGCCATGGTGAGGAACAAATAAGGAGCTGAGATCTGTCTGGTTGTATTGACACTCAAGGGCCACAGGCTGAGTGTGGGCTGGGGCTGTGGATGAAGGAGGTGGTGTTGCTGGGCCAGAGATCCAAGGTTGCCAAGAGGAACTCGGTCACACCTGCTGCTTACAAGGCCACACATATTCCCAGTGTATATGCCTGACAGACTACAGGCAAACCGTTGTGTTCAAATAGAAAAAGAAAGGTTTTGCTTACAAGTCATGTGTGGGGCAGCTAAACTATTTCCATTTTGGTCTAATGTGAAGGACAGAATGTATATACTGGCTTTATTAAGTATAAGTTGGTTTTAGTAAGTTTATAAGTTGTCTTTGGTAGGTATAACTCCTCCTAAATTAAAATACAACCCCATACATGTTTAGAGGACTGAGATCTCATTTGATTTTTCTTTCATGCTGTTGCAGGATCTTTTAGTGATAATGTGTTTTAACTCCATCCAGCCTCCAAGCCCCACACAGCCACAGGGTGAGTTAAGGTGGTACCAAAATCGGCCAGATAGAAACTTTCTAAAATGGTTTTGACTACTAGAAAGCAGGTATTCTTCATTGCAGCCCTGGTCACTTGGAGGATCCCTCCTAATCGTGTGCCCTGGTAAACAGAGATTTTATCGTACACACTGATTACTTCGTCATTAGCTCTCCTTGCTTACTTGATGTGTATGTGTTACTTTCTTTTACATAGTTGCTCCCCTTATTGGCAGGTGTTTCGTGTTCTTTGGGGTCTTCTTTGGTGGTCTTCAATTTCTGGTGTCCTTTTTAGGTGGCTGTTTTTCAGCCCTGGCTTTTGAGGAAGTGCAGTATCATTGTTTTGCATGGCTTCTGCCTTGTCAGCCTTATCTATTTCTCCAAGGTTACATTGTTCCCTTAATTTGATAAACATAAAAGAAGTATTGTTCTAGTGTACTATCCTTATCAAAAGTGAAGATGAGAAGGAAGGCAATGATGTCAGCAGAGGTACTCCGTGATGCATTTGCTCAGTTTCCAGTGATTTATTGATCAGACACTTACTGAACAGCAGTGGGTATAATTTGATTAGTAGCACTAGATGAAAGTTTTTTCTTCTGTGAATTATTACATTAAAGGCTGTGTGAGGCACATACTTAGGATAACCCTGCACTGTCCTTTATGAAAAATGTATAATTTCAGTAAGATCTTGTTGAGTTTTAAGTAAAGAGCTAACATTTTAAGAAAGAATAGGCTGCTTCTAAGTTTCTAGTGTCCATTGCACTCTTTGAAGGTTCATAATATATCTTCTCAGGACTAATTATGGGCTTTAGTGAAATTATTCTTTGAGGTCAGCTGCTAGAGATCTAGTGTAATACTTACAGATCACTCCTCCAGGTTTTCAGTTTAGTTTTTCAGATAGTACCTACATCAAATTTCTGCACAATCATTTGTTATGCATGTCCTGACAGGTGCTTAGGTTGAGTGCCTGCAAAGGAGTGACATTCTAAACTAGTAGGTCACTACTGTACAGAGTCCATTTGCAGTCACTTCTTGTTTCATATGCAGGGCAAGGTGACCCAATGACCTGCTTAAGAGGATCAGCTGACATTGTGAACTGGCCTGTACAAATAAATAGTTCCATTAAATTTAGCAGAAAGGTTTAAAAATCAGCAATTGATGATCAAATTTCCTGCAGTATGACATCTGGGAAGAGTGAGTTTGAACAGTGTTTCGGTACCACAGTGGGTAGGTAAGGGGCACCCTTTGGACTTGTAAGTAGAAACCTCTAGTTTCCTTTACTGTCTAGCTCCTAAACGGTGCTAATGTTCACCAGCATTAACTCCTCCTACACATTTCCATCTTTCTTTCCTTTGAGGCTTGGTCTGGAGCTGTGTAGATGTTGCTGGCAGCAGTTAATTGATCTGTTATGATGCACAGCAGAGAAAGATGCCCCAGGATAGCTTGTTTTATGTTTTTCTTTAACCCATCAGACCTAAAGTTATCCTGAAAGGAGTACTTTTTTCTGTTGACTTGTGTGTCATTCCACCTCACCTTTCTCCACTCACATGCACCTTTTCTTTGTTTATAAGAAAGCACAAACATATGCTCACCAAACCTTCCATTCCTCTCTGGTTTAAACTCAATACAATGCAATTGAGTCCTTTCTAATTCTCCTTCGTTGTTGCAGTTATAGGAATTTTTCTTACAAAAACACCCCAACCAAAACCCCAGGCTTTGGCTGAGTGCCCAATGCAGTCGCTGAGAACAGCTGGACTTGCTGGTGGGCTGTGCAGGGGGCTGCTGGCTGTGTGGCCTTCTTGGGAAGGTGACTAATGATGAAGGCAGCAGCAGGTTTTGAAGTGGCCATGGGGGCACCATCCTGCTCACTGTCTCCAGAACAGGACACTGAGGATGAGGAAATGCTCCACACTGTCAGGAAATGTACTTTTGATGTCAGTAGTCATGTGTTTGTAAGTGACAGAGACATCTTGGGAGGATATGTATTTAGCTAATTTATAGCATGAGCTTTGAAACAAAAGTAGCATTCAGTTCTTCAAGAGCAGCAGTGCCCACAGTCTTTTACAGCAGTGATGAATGACAGTGGTGAATGAAATACCTTGTAACTAACATCCTTGGCTTTTAACTCTAATCTTTCCAGGACCTCTGCTTGGAAGTCAGAGTGGACATTAATGACTCCTGGCAGGGCTAGCTTTGCTCCTTTACACCAAAGGGAGAGAGCATGTGTACCTTGATCACAGTTTGGTGCCTGCAGCTGAAGGAGAGGAGGATGAGTGCTGATCTCTGTTAATCAATAGAATGCCTCCTGAAAAAAAAAAGACTTGAATCTCTCTTGAGTAGTGGTACAGAACAACTAAAGGAAAATGTCTTGTTTTATGTTAAGTTTCATGACCTTTATCCTTATTTTAAATAAAAAGGACCTCTTGATTAATGTCACCTTTTTTATTGGAGGCTTGGGTTCTGTTTAATTTTATGGATAAACCATTCTTTTACTGCAAGAGTAGCTAATGATAGCCTTCTAAAAGGGGCAGTTTCTGCAAGTCCTTCTTGATCTTCAGCACAAAAGAAACAGAAACACATCTACTAGAGAGCTCTCAAACCTCACTACAAAGATGTATAGGCACCTCTGTGTGTGTTTCCTCTGGTGATGGATGTACATGGTACTGCTCTTCTGCTGCATGCATGCGCATGAGCATCACTCTGCTTTTCAAACTTGATTGAGAAAAGCAAGAGACTCTTTTCAGATAAGCTTTCCTTTGTGGTGTGGAGGCCTCAGTAGCCCATGAGAAAGCTATGTGAGAACACGGGGCTTTCCCAAGGGCTGGCCTGGGGGCAGAGGTTTTCCCAGGAACAAACAAAGGCACCTGCTACTGTTTACAGAGTGTGTATTTTGAGAACTCTGTTGTTTATAATGAAAATGTCTGTGCAAGAGGTATTGCTCACTCTGACCAATGAGCTGTATTCTATTCTTGGGTTAGTGAGTGAGTGTACTTAAGGAAGGTAGTGTTACAATAAAGTGTCTCTCTCGTATCTTGAGAGGAGACCATGTTGCTGTGTGTTTTATTACAGCCATTCAAACGGTTAATCCTTAATTAACAGCAACATTCCTTTATTGCCTTTCTCCTGTATTTATGTCAGTTTTTCTTGTCAATGAGTTTGAGACTAATTCCTCTTCTTTCTAACATGCTTCTTGGAGAAATATATGCATGTTCTGATCTGCTTGTGGTGGTGCAGCAGCCATGGTAATGTGACTGATAGCAAGAAGGGCTGAAGCATCTCTTAAATATCACTGTGTGAGTGAAGGAAAGGGTTATTGCCTCATGCTACTTCATCTGTTGAGGATGGCTAGCATCATATAGCAATGTTTCATGGCAGAGAATAGGCCAGTGTGACATTTACTAAAGGCTACTCCTGCTGCTTGACATTTCAGCATCCTGTGTGGCTGGATGCACAGCCTGGAAAATGGGAAAAAATGAAGACATGGACAGGCATAGGAGGCTTCATTTGAGAAGAAATGAGCATAGGGATTAATGATGTCCAGAAGTTGATCTGTATTGTGGAGTTCTGTGCTCTTTTAAGATTCTCTTCCATCTCCCTTATTTTTTCAGCTCATGTATAAGCAATTGTTTCTCTCTGCCCCCTCCCTACTTCTTTAAATGGAGAACACAAGTTTGGGTTTAGATGACAAATTTTTAAGCAATTTACTTTATGAAACTCCTCTGAAATATTTTTGTTTTCTGTTTGCTTGGGTGTATTCCTACATGGCACAGGAACCTTCCTGTCATTTTGACTGAGTATGAGAGGGATGTCATTTCCTCTGTCCACCTGTGTCATCTCAGGGTAGATGGGCTGTGACTTTCCTTGTCAGTCTATCTGCTTTAAGCAGCTATGAGACTCTTTTTTTGCCCTTTCCTGGTTGCTGTGGTTCAATGTCTGTAAGAAGACAGAGTGAAGGTAGTGCCCTAGAGACAGTGCAGGGCAGCCTCCAGAACATCTAAGAGTCCCTGTGCAGCACCTGAATTCTGATCAGCTCTTGTCTCGGTTTGAGAGACAGGTATTTGCCAAGGAAAGGCAAGAACCCTTTTTCCCGAGATGGAGACCGCAACCCCCTCCTTTCCAACCACTATAATTTGAAATCAGACACTTTCAGGCAGAAGATATGGGGATAGGAATAACAGTTCTTTACTAATATACCTAACCAGGCAAACAGCNTTTCCAGTTCCCTTTGTCCATCCCCCCATCTCTCACCTTCCTTCGAGAGACAACTATTACTAAGTTGTAGCCACAAGTCCTTAGCATAGCAATGGGAAAAAATTCCACAGAAAGGAAAGAAAAAAAAATTATTCAACCCCAACAGCTCTTGACAGGCATTTAGGGACATCAGCTCTTTGCAGAGATCAGTAGTGTTTGAGATTATACTGGGTTTGTATAGAAAAAGCTCTTTACAACATCTCTTTGGGGGAGGTTTATTTGATAGTGGTATCCCAGTATTTTGTGTTGCTCTTTAGCAGTTTTAGCTGTCTAGTTCAGGATCCCAAAAAATATAGAAGCATAACCAGCATACTTTGGATGACTTTTGGGCTAAGTAGAGGTCTGGAGTGACAGATTATAGAGGCAAGTAAGGTAGAACTGTTCTGATTTTCCTGGAGGCCTGAGAGTCTTGCTTTTGAGCATGACCGATATCAATCTCTGCATCTCCCGTATCACAGCAGCTGTTCTGAGAGAAGCATTTGGAATTCTCCAAGAAGAATGTTTCAGAGATTCTTCACATTTTCATGTGTTCCATGAACAGCTGTGCTGTGATAAAGAGCGTCTTTCAAAAGATCATGCTTAAAATTTTAACAATATTTTTAAGAACTTGGTATCTTAGCAGTATACGAAACTTCACAGAATTGGAAAAACTTTATTTTCGAAGCTTGGAGTCTTATATGAAAGCATCCTTCAGTGTACTGGGTTTCATGCAAAAAACTATCTGCATCTGCATGATTGAGATCTTGTTCCTCCCGCAACATAAACAGATGAATCTGTGTTATCATCAAACCTAGAGGAAGCTTCGCCTTTTATTACGTATGTCTTTTGGAAATCAGCACTTTAAACTCAGTCTAAATGTAGTTTGATCCAGGGCTTCATTTGAAGTGAATTGGATTTGACCATTTTATATAACATTGCAGTTTTTGGATGAGCCTGCCTCATCCATTTGCAGTCCAGATTATTTTTAATTATTATTTTATAATTTTTGTGGAGAGCTTTGAATTCTTGAGATTTAAGGCATCCTCACCTGAAATTTGTCGTAATCTCCTTAATTTAGCAATGATATTTTCTGGACTATTTAAGAATATGATAGCATGTATTTTCTACATGCCTTGAGTCTGCTGATGTAGGTAATTCTGCAAATATGAAAGTTGATTTAATAGCATTTTCAGTACTAATTTTGGTAAATCTTCACTAGAAAATTATGGTAAATTTTCCATGTGTTTCAGAGTTGTTATAATTGGCCTTTGGGCAATGCTATCTAGTGTATTTTAAAGAGAGGAGAAGGACTGACATGGCTGGTAGGGCATGGCAGCTTGATCAAAGGAAACCTGTCAGGGTTTCAGTTACCTGCAGCTTTGGCAGCAAGTTACAAGCAAGAACCAAAAATTAGCATCGGAATGATTTGGTGCACTTCTCTAAGCTCTCTGTTCTTGCACCACATAACTGCAACTCCCCAGCTGGGAAGTGTTTCATGTTTGCCTGGTCCAGAGGTAAATGGCTATACAAAATTTGGGATTGTGTATTACAGAATTTGAGGTTGTGTGTTGGGGGATAGAGGTTAATTTATGTTAGTTTCAGATGGTGTTAAACCCAAGGAGGGCTTCTGATGTGGGTGCCATGCAGCTTTCTGGAGAGATAGTTGTGAGTAAATTGTACCTTTGTCCAGAAAAGTCCTTTCCAATGCACTGACAGTGCAGCTGAGCAAATAGCAAGACTGCATTTTGGTTCATGAACGCTTTGATTTTGCTTTTGCCCTGATCTTGGGAATCTGGAAGATAAGAACTTTGATAATCCCTTAACATGAGAGTCTCGTAATTCCTAGAGGCAGCTGTTGAGCAGCACATGATGTTTTGCAGCCCTCACGTCAGAAACTTTTATTTTCTGAAGAGAGACTCCAAAGTCTATAATTTCAGTATAACTGTGAACAGTTTTCTTCCCTAGTAGATGGAAATAAAGCTTTTGGAAGGGGAGGAAGAGCAGGGTAACTTTGACTTCTGCTTCTGTGTTTTAGATAATGTTAAAGCAAAAGTAGATGGGCAGTGCTGGACTCCAGGATGTATGAAGGTTTAGGAATTTCATGCATTGCGGTAAAAAGTCAGTTTTCCTTTTACTAACTTGATTTAAGACAGGTCTGGGCTGTAGCTATGGCAAGTAATTGCGTTGCTCTGTGATTTTGTTTAAAGTTACATTTCCTGTTCTGCATAGGGATTATAAAAATGGCTTGTAAAGGTGATGCCTGAGGTTGTTTCTAAGTACATACAAGAGAGATGACAAAGCTTGGTTGGAATGGAAGTGCTTTTCAAGTGTTGTCCTATAAATGCATGTAGCTTGAATTGTTCCAGGTTGCCTGTCCTGATGACCATGGCTCTGCAAGAGGTTTCTCATGTTCTGTGTGTCAGTTTACTCACAGCTCTGTACTCCAGACAGTAATACTCAAGCTAACTGCAGGGTTTCTGCTGACACTTCGCAGTCATGCTGTCTGAGAGCAAATAACAGCCTTACTGTGC
Organism: Toxostoma redivivum; assembly: GCA_013397375.1. Classification (NCBI taxonomy): domain Eukaryota; kingdom Metazoa; phylum Chordata; class Aves; order Passeriformes; family Mimidae; genus Toxostoma; species Toxostoma redivivum. The sequence continues at coordinate 76,140 of VXBI01002368.1, read as the reverse complement.
AGAATTAACTGGAGCCCACAAGAAACAGCAGCATCCTTTGGTAGGAGTGACCATGAGCTTGTTTCTGCAGTTAGTGTTTGTGAGCAGTTCCCGTTTGTTTGGGTCAGTTGTGCTAGCTGGGACAAGCCATAGTAAAAGGCAGTTTCTGAAAAGGGAGTCTGATTGTGGTAGTGAATGGAAAAACCTCTTACACATAAAAGTAGTGATAACTTACTGAACTTCACCTTGCCATCACCAGAGAATACTGAGTTGTGATTGATGTCTTAAAAAATAGTGAATGATTTACAGTTGACCATGGAATTAACAACTCACCTTCAAGCCTCTGAACAAAAATATGCATTTTTTTATGGATATGTGGGAAACTCATAGATGGATGAAAAACTGTCATGTAAGAGTAAGTTTTTATATATAGAATTCATTGTTGTAAGATTTTACTGAGGCCAAAAAATGCATAAACCTCTGAAAAGTAAAGAGGTATTTTACACGGGTAACTCAATATCGCGGCTGTGGAGCGGCGGCACAGCACCAGCAGTAAAGTGCCGGTGGGCACGGGGCGTGCGCGGATGCCACCACCTTCCAGAGAAGCATCTTTAGAAAGATGTCCTGGTGGTAAGAGGCACATTCCCGCTCCCGGGAGGAGAGGGATTTAAGCTCCTTTGTGAGAGCCCCGCTTTGGCCGATGGTGGAGGAAGGGATGGGAACCACGCGTGGTGATCCAAGGCGGAGTTTATTCCTTCTCGAAGGGTCCAGGGGCGAAATGGCTCAAAAGGAGAGCAGGGTTGATGTAGGAAAGCCAGAGGTCGGGGTAGAGCAACTAACGAATCATCTGAGGGCGCAGGGGCAGTACAAAGGGGGAAGGACCAATAGGTTACAAACAGCTTACATGAAACAGAGAGGCATACTAGGGGAAACCTTATTATAACCATTATGAGGAGGGAGTGCATAAGGGCATTCCCTCCATGGGAGAGAGGCAGGCTCTTTCTCTGCAGGGCTTTCAGCCTCCACAACTCAATGTTAGTAGTTCTTCCAAATTTACATTAGGCATTCTCCTTCGAGGCTTAAGGGTTGAAGAGATTATGTGGTTTCTTGCACCTTTTTCTGAAGCATCTGGCATTAGCCCCTGTAGAAGACAGGATATTGGATTTAAAAAAAGTCTCATCCTCTAAGGCAACTTCTGTGTTTAAATACTCCCTGTCAGTTGTGACTTGGGCAAAATGATGGCATTTTCTTTCCAGATATTAAAGAAATCTAAGGCCTAGCATCTGCCTTGGAACTTTCATGAGCAAATAAGTCATCATTCTTAAGAATCCCTCCCTTAGTGGCATTACTTGGTGGAATAATGGCTGGACTCAGGTCCGGCTGATCAGCTGTGGCTTTAAGTGTCCTAAACTTCCATTTGCTGTTTTGGCATCCTACAGCTGAGCAAATGGTGCTACTTCTCTGAGCAAAGAGATGCCCATTGTCCCTTTCTCTGTGCCAGAAATTTGTCATACACACTGGTCTATAAAAGGTAGATCTTAATTTATAACTGGAAAAAAAAAATAGTGTATTTGAGGAGCTGGTGTGCTTTTTGTTATCCCTTTAACATTTATGGAGATCTTGGGTATTAGGCTTCTAAGCCGCTTTGTTGAAATTCATTTGACAGGGACTTGCACAGATGGTGCTTTTTGCCTGAAATATGGTGCTTTTTAAATTCCCTTAGGTTATTTTGGTGAATCTGGCTAGAATTTTTGCAATGGATATTTGTCTCCTATATCTCTGACTTGCTTATCCAAAATAAAATTTTGTCTGATAGGAGCAATCTGTGTGCCTTTAATCATAGGCAGAGCTAGCATACTTGATCAGCTGTTTCAGTCCAGTAAGTTAGTAGTTTCTGTGCTATTAAAGTGACTGCTTTAATATACAGAAGTAATAAAACACTGAAATCTGTTTCTCTTCAAAGCAGATTTTTTTCTTCTCTGATAGTATTTTTCTGAAGAGCTGGCAAAAGATGATCAATTAAAAATGCATGACTAGATAAGCAGTCTCATGAGATGCTTCTCTGTCCTTGACTTGATCTGATATTAATGTGGACTAGGAAAATCTGCCATGTTTTGGCATCCCAAAAAGATACTGTGGCACGTGAAAGCTCCACATATGCCTTGGGTTGGATTGTGGTGCAAGCGTGTGCAATACTTAGAAGATGCATTTTTAATCTCGTTGGATATGGCTGGTCTGCCAAGCCATGTGTTACAAAGCCATGTGGCCAGCTCTGCTCTACGAAGTGTGCCAGTGAAAGCTGCAGGCTGTTCCATACTGCAGCAGCTGGGGTGTCTGTGTGGGCTGGGGCCACCCCTGGAGAACACTACCACAGAGACCATCACCTGCAAGGGTTTCAAGCAAAATGAAGATCCCAAAAAAAAAATGTGAGGAGGCAAAATAATGCCAACGTCAGGACTAGCCAGAGGCAGGCTATACTGAGTGGTTGGATTCCTGACCTGCCTCTGAGTGCCTTTGCTGACACACTGCTGGGGATTGATGTCTCGAGCTGGCTGGGGGATTGTCCGCTGACCTACTTCAGCCAGTGTGACCCCACTGGCTTAGCTTGGATCCAGAGCAGCCCTGCCGATGTCATCAAGCCCAGGGAAGGGGATTGTAATCTCCCAGCCAGGAGCAGCTGCTGGGAGAGCTCAGCCTGGGAAAGGGAACGGGCTGCTAATGCCACGTGTCCTCAGTGATTCTGCTGTTGCAGAAGTGAATCTGACCCTGCTGTAGAGAATATGCATGTGCAGCAGTATCTGGTCACCTTGCAGTCATCTGGCTGAAAGCCAGTCATGTTCTAGCAGCAGACTTGAGTCACTACATTGTTCTCTCCCACAAGAGTTTATATGAGGTTCTGCTTAAGCATTCTGCATCACAAAATACTATTTGAGTGTTGTGGTTTACTTTCAAGAGCACTTTGTTGGCCACTTATTAGCATTTGTAAATCTGGCCCCAGAATTGGAGGGTGTAGGAGAAGGTTACATTTCTTTGTCTTGAAGAAATATATGAGGCTAAATGTTTTCAACTATTTAAAATTGAAGTTATTTATGCAGAATTATAGGTTTACTGATAAAATATGTGTTTTCTGACTGTCCTAGGCTTTTGGACAGGCCCATACCAACCACAAGAAGGTAGCAGCAGATGGAGAGAGCAGAGAGGAAACCTTGATTCAAGAATCAGCTACCAAAGAAGAATACTACATGAAGAAGGTTATGGAGTTGCAGACAGAATTGAAGCAGATAAGAAATGTCCTTGCCAACACACAGTCTGAAAATGAACGCCTTAATTCTGTTGCACAGGAACTGAAGGAGGTGAGTGAAGGTGCACTGGAGCTTGGATCTGTTACATTTTCTAGTGTTATGTAACCAAAAAAAGGGAAGATTCTTGAGCTGAAAGGTGATTTGACAGGCTTGTGGCTGTATGTTCAGCCATGCTGGTCCTGTGGGTACTGCATATCAGTCCCCTCAGTTCCAGAATTGCTGCCTTAAAAAGCAGAGGAACCTCTTTAGGCCAAGCACAGACACACTTGGATGTACTTTTTCTGCTTCATTCCCAATGCAGATTTTCTTGCTGCAAAATATTTGTGGCATAATTTCCATTTTTATCCCTTTTTCCTCACTGATTTCAGAAGGTGTGGGATTATAACAAAACACTGAAATGCACAAAGAGAGGAATAGTAAAGGTTATAGTCTTGTGTTTTCTCTCATGAAGTGGTGGCTTTTACATTTATGTAGGTTGCTTAACATAATAGCTTTGACCTTTTATTGTTTTACTATTAGAACCACATCTTTTCAAGGGGAAATAATTGCTGAGAAGTTACTTAAAGAGTTTCATTACTTACAAAACCTGTAGCTCAGCAGGAGTCTTTGTGGCACGGTGCAGAAATTATTGTTTTGAGAGCTCAAACCATTGCTTAAATTCAGACTAGTAAAACTACAGAGACTGTAAGCTACAGATGGATGGATAAAACAGTCAGCAGTTATTACTCCTGAGCTTTCTTGCACCTTCCTTTGAAGCACTAGGTACTAGTCTTGTCTAGTCCTAAGCTACACAATTGGCTTCCCCTGCCAGGAGGGAAGGCTATCCAAGAGCCCACATCTGAATCTCAAGTTATTCCATGTGACTTCAGCTGCAAGTGTCTCATGTAATTTCTGTAGAACATAGTAACGAATATGTGGATAATATTTGGTGGAAAAATGGGTGAGGAAATGTGGGTTACTTCTCTGGAAATGTGAGAATTCACTGGTGCTTCTTGTTGGGGTATGACAGAGAAAATGTGTGGTACAAGTGGTCACAAGTGATCAAACAGGCCAGTCAACTTCTCCTTTAACTTTGTGGAACAGACTTGGAATCAAGCCTTGTCCTTAGACAGGGAAGCAGTTCCTAGAAACATAAACACAACCCTATTTCCCAACCTTTAAGACTAGCTTAATGGAAAAGCTGCCTCCCCCAGAGGTAGCACAGTGTCTATGAGGGATTCTGGTCACTTCTCAAAGTGTGCTGAGCGGCAGATTTTCAGTTTTCTTCCAGTGTCCCTGCAACTGGAGGCGATTTTTCTTTCCAGATACTGCCACATTCCAGTCACCTTTTAAGCAGACATAAAAATGTGAATTCATGTCAGCCCTCGGCTTTCCCTGTGGCCCTGTGTTTGTGCAAAGATAGAAAGACAACACTTACTTAGGCATGGAATGTGGGATATAGCAACTTGTAATTTGCATTGGTGTACTGTAGTGCCTGATTTCAGCAGTTTTGATTTCTTGGTGTGCTGTGAAGTTATGCTCTCTTTGTGGCTAAACACAAGCAGACAATTTTATGTAGTCTAATCTTTACCTGATGTGTGAGGGAATTGTAATTTAAATTTATTAGTCTTAACAGTTGCAGGTGATTAAGTATTTGTGTTCAGAACATGCCAGATTCAAGTCTTGGTACATGCTCCAGCTGCAAATATTTCCCTTATCTCAGCATACTGTGTGTGTCTGTTGGTACCCATGTGGTTACTCAGTGGACCTCTGCTGCACGCTTTCAAGGGCTGAGACCGTATGTAGTCATCACTGACATGCCTCTGTCTGGCTGGAAGGAGAGCTTGGAGGGAATCTGAGTTTGTAGGCCTGAGGCCAAAGCTTGCTTGGCTGGCCTGCAGGACAGGTGGGATCAGGCAGCAGGTCCCATATGCCAGCTGAAGTGACAGGCTGCCTCTGTCAGCAGCTAGCAGTAGTTTTGAATTAGAACTGTGGAAAACCACCCCATCGCATCATGGGCACAGCTACAAAAATACTATTTTTCTAGGCAACTGTATTCCCTGTTTGCCTATATCTGAAGCTAATTCTGTGAATGTTTTAGAATATACTTTTCACTCTGTATGAATTAAGTATTTGAAGATAGGGCTTAAAGGAAAATAATATTGGAAAACATACAAGCTGAGTACAGTGAGCCACTCCTATAGCTGTTATATGTTCCAGCTCAATTTATTAAAATGTCTGTGTATATTCATGAAAGACCCCAAGATCACACTAAACCAATATATTGTTTTTTACCTCTTATCTATTTCAAAACAATGGTAATGTTTTCTTTGAAATTTTTCATTTAGTCCTGCATAAGTCTTGGGACTGAGGGAAGGGAGTATTTTATGTCAGCCAGTTTCTGTTATTTTCTACCTGAGATCTTAGATTTCATGAGTTTTAACTCTGTGTCTCACTCCAAAAGGATTAATTGTATCATATTTTCAACTTATGGCTCTGGTTATAAAGAAAATGGCTGTTGAAAAGCAGCAGCAAATAAGAACATCTGGAGTCATCTGAATCTGTCTTTTTCTTGTGAAAAGGCCCTTCTTTTTAAATTGGAAACAGATTTGGGCACTGACTTCTGGTCTGGGAAACTTATGCTGGTTACTATAATCAGTGAAACAACACAGGTGTGAATGCTGCTTTCCCTGCTTGTTTCTTGACTTTTTTTCTGAGTCAATGGTGAGCGTTTGTAAGAAAAGCAAGAATACAAAATCTAATTATTGTGTAAATGACTTGGTTTTCAGGGAGTGAGAGGAAGAGTTTCTATTTGAATATAATTCAATTAATTAGTGCACATAAAAATATATAAAATATATAAAATTTTGGAATTTGATTGTAGTTGGTCCAGTTGCTATCATTTGGGGGTTGGTTTGTTTTTCTAGGTCAACCAGAATGTGGAGATCCAAAGGGCGCGCCTGCGAGATGATATTAAGGAATATAAATTCCGAGAAGCACGTTTGCTGCAAGACTGTACTGAACTTGAAGAGGAAAACATCTGTCTCCAGAAACAAGTGTCTGTCCTGAAGCAAAGTCAGGCAAGTTTTTCAACCAGTGAGCATTGCTTTGGTAGCACCAGTTAATTCCTGTGTTACAGTATAGTTTTGTCTCATTTGAACATCCAACTACTTATTTTCTACCTTTGTACTGCTTTTGAGACTATAAGCTCTGTATTTTAGCACCAAGACTTGTCCTTTCTGACTCTATTTATACACAGTCATAATACTTCATTGCTTCTACTTTGACTTCCAAGTCCTTCTCTTTCTCTGATGGAAGAAAAGTCTCTATCACTCTATGTTGTTACTTGGTTTAGTCCTTTTGCTACAGTAGTTTTTCAGTGTCTCTTTACAATGCCCTCCATCCATCAATCTTCCATCCTTCCCCTTCTACAGTATCTGGAAAGGGGGGTGTTTCTGAAACATATGTTTTTATTGCTACTTAATCCTTACCTTCTCTCTCCATTTCTGTGCTCCTCTTCTAGTCTAGCTACTTTCATTAAACTTGGAATGCTGTTATAGTTGCTCTACACTGTCACATCTGTGTGTCTACTTGTCTGAAAGGTCACATGTAATGGTGCAGCTCCAGCTATTTCCAGAGTTTTAGAAAACTGCATTCTTGGAACTTCTTAAGAATTTCCCTGAGTTATTATTTGGGGAGTTAATTAGATTAGATGTTGTCTTTAACATGGTTCACTTATCTTCATCTATCAGTGTGGGACTTGCTATTTTTATTCTTCAGGTAGCTGTCAGGCCCATTGCATAAATAAAGCTCAATTGGGAAAGTGAAGGATGTAGACAACAAAGATGCTGCGAGAGTTGGAGCCCCTCTGCTCTGAAGACAGGTTGAGAGAGCTGGGGGTGTTCAGCCTGAAGAAGAGAAGGCTCCAAGGAGATCTTCCAGTACCTAATGGGGCTCCAAGAAGGCTGGAAAGGGGACCTTGGATAAGGGGAATGGCTTCCCACTGCCAGAGGGCAGGGATAGATGTAGAAATTAATTAAGTAGAAATTTTTGGCTTTGAAGGTGGTAAGGCCCTGGCACAGGTTGGCCAGACCATCTGCAGGTGCCCCATCACTGGAAATGTTCAAGGCCAGGTTGGACAGAGCTTGGAGCAACCTGGTCTAGGGGAAGGTGTTCCTACCCATAGCAGGAGGAGGAATGAGATGAACTTTAAGGTCCCTCCCTGCCCAAATTATTCTCTGATTCTGCAATTCTTCAATTCTACAAAAAATCAAAATTCTTTAGAAAACTCAATGTTAATACCATGTGTTAATACCATGGAAAATCTCTTTAGGATTTGCTGCAGAGCTCCTTCAGAGTCCTGAATGAAAGCTGCACTGCCAAGCTAGATATGTGGGATATCAAATGTATTTTATTTATGTCCAAGTGAAACTCTATATTAGTGTTTATTACTTTGGGCCTCACTGCGCAAAATAGGGTTCCAGGTTGGACCTGTTCTCATCTGCATATATGTGGTCTAATTATGCAGTTTTGGGTGCCCTGACATCCTGTAGTAGGGACAAAAGGGGCTGTTGTGCTCTAGAAATAGGCTGGAAGAGAGAGGGGACTGGTAAATCAAACCTATGTAGTCGATTACTTTTGGGTTTTACCTTTTTTTCTCATTCATCATTTTCAGAGCAGCAGGTGGAAGTTCCCAGTTCCATGTTCACATTCTAGAATAACAATATTGGAGAATGCTGCCGTTCTGGCCTGAGCAAAATTTAACCTCAGATGCTATCACTATACTTGCTAGTAGTTATTGACTGCTGTATTTTTATTCTGGAAACTTTGAAAATAGACTACAATCTGAAATATTTTATCTCAGTGGAAGTGTACAGAACCAAGAGCTTGTTCTTTTCATGGCAGTGGATTATTTAATTTTGTACCTTATCCTAATCCTACTTAATGAATTTTTAATTATTCTAGTTTTTAATTATTCTAGTTACTGATGTAACTAGAAGCAGCTGTCAAGTTTTCCCAGGCAACACTGAATTAACATGCTTGATTCCTGGTATGTAAGTTGGATGTGGTTCAGCACTCCCAGGTTGCTCTCTGTTGACATCTAAAATTCATTTAGCAATTAGCAAAAAATAAATAATGTGACATATCATATGGAATGAGTTCCTTTTCTTTCAGGGTAAGGAAAAATGTTCTTTGTTTGCTTCCACCCTGCTTTCCCCAAGTGATTAAAAATTTTATGTGAGTTTTTTGTGTACATTACTTCAGTGCAAGAGAGGTTCAAAAAAGTGCAGTATTAGAGATAAGAGCGTGCCATCAAACTCATCAATGTGTCAAGTGTAGAGTCTGAATTGTAGCCCTTTCAAGATGCATTGAAATGAGGAGAGAAATGCTAAAGCATTTTATTTTGAATGTATAAAAGCAGACCTTGATCACAGTTTTAACCCAGTGGCATATTCGAATGGCAGTGAAGCAGAGTGTCAAAGTGTACCTTTGTCACCTTCTCAAAACCTTTCCAGGTTTTGGAAATGTGAAGCCTAACTTTGTGGGAAGGTTGGCCAGGGAATTTGTTAATCAAACAAATGTTTGCATGCAGTGCTGGAAAAGGCTGTTTTGGGATGCTTCTGTATCAGACACACTGAATCTCCCACCTGTCCTGATGGAGTTGGAAGAGATGAGCTCATTTGACAGTTTGCTTAGTGAATTTATTCTGTGGAAGGTAAATTACGTAAGCCATGTTTACAGTCATAGTGCTAAAACTAGACTCCAGAAAGGAGAAAAGTATTCTGTTACTACAATATTTAAGTGACATCAAACATTCAAAAGCAAAATTACTTGATGCCTTGCAGGCAGACATTTTCATTAGAGCTTTTTTACCCCCATTTGTATATCTCCAGGTGGAATTTGAAGGCTTGAAACATGAAATCAAAAGGCTGGAAGAGGAAACTGAGTTTCTCAATAGCCAGTTAGAAGATGCCATCCGGCTGAAGGAAATCTCTGAGCGCCAGCTTGAGGAGGCCTTGGAGACACTGAAGACGGAACGGGAGCAGAAGAACAATCTTCGGAAGGAGCTGTCTCACTACATGAACATCAATGATTCCATGTACAACAGCCACTTAAACATCTCTTTGGATGGGCTGAAGTTCAGCGATGAAGCCACAGAACCAAATAATGATGAAATCGTGAATGGATTTGAACAAAACTGCCTCAGCAAACTCAGCAATGGCAAGAACAGTACTTCAACACCCAAGAAAAATGAAAGCTTCCCTCCAGCCCCAAGTCTGGTTTCAGATCTTCTGAGTGAATTAAACATTTCTGAAATCCAGAAGCTGAAGCAGCAGCTTGTGCAGGTAAATGGGTTTCCTAAGGAGCTGTGTACTTCCAAATAGCTACTAAGGTTTGTTTGGAATGTAATTTCAGACTTTTCAGTATCTCATGTGGTACTGTTTATACTGCATTTTTAAGGGCTTCGATTGATTTAGAATTTGAGGAGGCTGAAGGTTTGTCAGTGAAAAACCACATCTTTTTTCTTTCTCTTTCTTTATTTTTTTTTAATGCAATGGAATTTGCAGTTGTGCCCTTGCCTTGGTGGAAAGTTCTAATGCATCTCCTATGTTATACTTGTTGTGTCTCCTTGTCACTAGCAAGAGCAATAGTGGTTTGTTTCAAAATTGAAAGTTACTCCAATCACCTTCATCAAAAGGAGTTTTGTATTTATATTTTCTGTAATTAATTCAAAGAGCATGAAGTCCTAGTCAGCACCAAGCATTTCTGTGCTATATTTGTGCATTTAGGAGGTTGGAGAGTTTAGAACAAGGTGCATATTCCTGTTTTCCACTAATATTTTGTCAAGCATGTTTTAAATTATCTTTTATAAGAAAAAGCCCTTGTGCCAAAAACTGTCAGAATTTTTTTAAATGATAAATTTAAGAGGAGAAACTTGAAAAAGTTTTGGTATTTCTGAGTCTTCCATGAAGTTCCAGGCTTTCACCATAGAGCAGCTGTGTGTTTTCTAGAATTTACTTGATAATTTAGAAGATAGCAATAAACTTTAGCTTGTCATTAGCTGAAAGGAAGTTTTCACAATGAGACCATCCACTAGGGGACAAATGTATAAAAATGCGTATTTTGAAGAGGAGATAAGAAAGAATTAGCAATGAAGACTGTACTTGAGATAATTTTAGAACACATTGTAGAGCCTTTCCCATAATGTGCAAGTGATTGGATTTCTGTAACCATATGGGCCATTTGCTAAGTTGCTGTCTCTTAGAGTTAAAACCATTTAAGTGATAGTTCCCTTAACATAGATGTCTGTGTTCCTGCATTTCAGATGGAAAGAGAAAAGGTTAACTTGTTAACAACACTGCAGGAATCTCAGAAGCAGCTGGAAAATACACGGGGGGCCCTCTCAGAGCAGCATGAGAAAATTGGTAGGCTCACTGAAAATCTGAACGCCATAAAGAAGCTCCAGGCCAGTAAGGAGCGTCAGTCAGCCCTTGACAACGAGAAGGACCGAGATAGTCATGAGGATGGAGACTATTATGAAGTTGACATCAATGGGCCAGAGATCCTGGAATGCAAGTACAAAGTGGCTGTGGCAGAAATTACTGACCTGAAAGAAGAGCTCAAAAATTTGAAGGCAAAATACAAAGAATGTGAGTCCAAGTATGAGGAAGAGAAGACTAGATATGAGACTGAGAGCCAAGCTCTCACTGAAAAGATCATCTCACTGGAAAAGTCCTGTAGGCATGATAGAGAACAGATGGCCAGGCTGGAGAAGGAGCTGAAGAAAGTCAGTGATGTTGCTGGAGAAACACAGGGCAGCCTTAATGTGGCCCAAGATGAACTAGTTACCTTCAGTGAAGAGCTGGCCAATTTATACCACCATGTCTGCATGTGTAACAATGAAACTCCAAACAGAGTGATGCTGGACTACTACAAGGAAGGTAAAGGTGGACGCAGTAGTCCAGAGACCAAGGGAAGAAGGTCTCCCATTCTTCTTTCTAAAGGGCTGTTAACTATTGAGCTGGGTAAGGCAGAGAATGGAAGTGGTGACAGCAGCCCATCCCCGGTGTCATCTCTTCCATCCCCTGTGTCAGATCCTCGGAAGGAACCGATGAACATTTACAACTTGATTGCAATAATTCGAGATCAGATCAAACACCTGCAGGCTGCTGTGGACAGAACAACCGAGCTGTCCAGGCAACGTGTTGCTACTCAAGAACTTGGGCCGGTGGTGGACAAAGACAAGGAAGCTCTCATGGAAGAAATCCTGAAGCTGAAGTCCTTGCTGAGCACCAAGAGGGAACAGATAGCAACTCTGAGAACTGTGCTGAAAGCCAACAAACAGGTAACCAGGTCTTAGAGATTTGAAGGTTACAGTGTCAGGGAATTAGGTCATAAACACAAGAGAATTTATCTTTGGGATGATGCTGTCATTCCCTCAGCTCTGGGGGACTTTTGTTGCTGGTGTTTGGCTAGTCTGAGGCTGAAGCTGGCTGTTCCATTCGAGGCACCCAGCTGTCCCACTGTCTTTTAAAGATAAGCACTGGGGCTGTAACTGACTTCAGCTTCTCACGTACGCCTGAGACTTTATTAAGGTAGCTTCAATCTACTGTTTGTCTGAATTAGATCAGATTATATTTAATGTAGGACACCTAAAATGAAGGGGTAATCCTATTTTCTACTTGAAAGAATTATAGTAGTTATCCTTAAAAGAGTTCTGAAATTTAAGTATTGTTCTCTCTCAAACTGCAAAATAAAAGAGCCTTCCAATATGAGAACGTGATATAAGAATGTGGTCAAAATAACAGGTGAAAGGTAAAATTGGTCTTTAGAGATTGGATATTCAACAACTTTACCAGAGCAGTAGGTGAAAATAACTGCCATTGAAGCACCACATGACATGCTTCATCTTCTTCTCTATGGTTAAATTGAAATTGTCTTAAAGTATAGTGTCGTTTAAGAATGAAATAAACACATTAAGTTTTCTTTGCACATTTGAATAAAGGTGTCCCAAATGTAAAAGAGGTAAAATGCTATAAGGATTAGAGATCTGTGCTAGTGATTGACATATGCATTTAAGTATTAAGATACTAAGTGGATTGTTTTGTTCCTTTGTGTTGCTAGTACATAGGTTTCACTACATCTATATTCTGTAACTTCCTTGATGCTGCTACATGATTAATGGGAGTAGGAGAAGGCTATGTCTGTTCCCAGTGTTCAGAAACGAAATTTTATTTTATCTGTACAAGATAACTTGACCACAAGTTTAACATTCCCATACAAAGTAAATGTTTCATTATGTGAATAGTGATTAAAAATCTTTTAGCCAGGCATTTAATGAAGAGTTTCATTAAATGTTATGTTTCTGTTCTCCCTGGTAACCAACAGACTGCAGAAGTAGCCCTTGCCAACTTAAAAAGCAAGTATGAGAATGAGAAAGCAATGGTTACAGAGACCATGATGAAGCTGCGGAATGAGCTGAAGGCTTTGAAAGAAGATGCTGCCACCTTCTCTTCCCTGAGAGCTATGTTTGCTACAAGGTAAAAAATATAATGAACTCCTCAAAGTTAAAATCCTTTCTTGTGTGGGGAAGAGTTGAACATCCTTCCCATCCCCCCTGCAGAGAGTGGAGCGGTAGGTGTTTTTTCCCAAGATCATTTCTTGCAGTCTGTGTGTCTGTGATATGCTCCTATTGATGAGGAACATGCGTGGATATAGTGTGCTGCTACAAAACATAAAGCTGTTGTGGCAGAATTTATTGGCCTGGGAGATTACCCAGGCTGGGTAATAAGTTGGCTGGGAGATGTCCTATTCTCAGAGCTAAAGGTTCTTGAAGCCATTAGCTCTGAGAAGGAGTGACATTTAACAATTTATTGTTAAATTTATTGTACACTGAAGATAGGACTCTGCTTTACCTTGATCTAGAAAAGGTAAAGCTGTTGCAAACATCCTGGTACTCTTAGGCTGTCCATCCTACAGTTGGTATCTGTTGTTTCATTGACCTGTGTCAGCTGATTTGATTCTTTTGTCTTTGGAACTTGCTTCTACTTCTTAGTTGTGCTTTGTGATGTTAAACCCTATTGACACATAGAATCACTTAATCATCAAGTTTGGAAGAGATCTTTAAGATCATCAAGTCCAACTGTCAGCCCAACACTGCCACTTAACCTCTAACCCACATCATCCAGCACTGGATCCAGATGCTTTTTTAACACCTCCAAGGGGGGGGTGACTCCACTACCTTCCTAGGCAACCTATTCCAATGCCTGGCCATCTGAACAGTGAAAACATTTTTTAATATCTATTCTGAATCTCCCCTGTCTCTGCTCAAGGCCATCTCCTGTGATCCTCTCACTGCAGACACAGCAGAAGAAACTGGCCCCACCTCACTACCAACCTTTCAGGCAGTTGTAGAGAGTGATGAGATCCCCCCAAGCTTCCTCTTCTCAAGACTAAATAAACTCCACTCTCTCAGCTGTTCCTCATTAATGCTGAGAAGAGCCAGGCACAGAAGATGTGACTTCGAGCATTTCCAGAAAGAGATTCCCAGATGGGAATAACAGCATTTACCTCCTATTCCTGGTGCTAGATCTAGAGGTGATGAATGGCATCTAGAGACAAAAAAAGGTCTGGGCTGCTGTCTTGGTTTGAAAGACAGGTGTCTGCTAAGAAAGGCAGGAGCCTCTCTTGAAGTGGAAAATGTAAACCCCCTCCCTCCGAATTATTATAATTTTGAAATTAAGGAGCTCTCAGGCAAAGATACGGGAATAGGAATAACAGTTCTGTACTAGGAAAGTTAAAATTAAATAAAAATACAGTAATGCAAACAACAAAGCACTGACAGAGTCAGAATACAACCTGATACCCTGTGAGTCAGAGTGTTGCTAGCAGTCCCATTAAATGGTGGCTGCAGTCCTCCTGGAGTGGCAGATGTGGGTTTCCTCTGGAATCCAGTGGAAAAAGGCTGCTCTGATGTTCCAAATCTCAGTTTTTATCTAGGTAGGAAAGGCTTGGCTCCTCCCCCTGGGTGGAGCATCTCCCAATGAGATGATGTGATTTTATCAGTCATGCAGTGGGACTCAATGGCTGTTAACAGCGGATACCTCCCTGAAGTTGTGGAAAAGATAAACATTGTCCCACCTTGGTTTAACAGATGGCCCATTAACAGAAGATATCTCTATCTTCCCCAGAGATAAGGATCACTGCCCCACCTGGTTTCAACAGATGGTGATAGAATACATACTTTTGGTTACATCCTGCATTGCAAGGCAAGACTACTGCCAATATCCATGTGAAAGCAAGGAGTTGTCCAGGCGACACAGGCATTTCAATATCCAACGGGCATGCTACAAAACCCCATAGATGATGTTGTGCACACACTTACAGTTATAGCAGTGAGGTGCCTGCTCTAGGCTCTCTGTCTGAGAACTAAAATGTAATGCTGCATATGTGGGATTCAACCTTGGTGAAGGTGCCTTCTGTAGATAGGCCCTGGACCTGGGTTGTAACAGTCTTCTTCTAGGGATTTGTTGTAGTGTCTATGTCCCCACTCCCTTCCCATGTTCCTGGTGCTCTGTTTGAACACTGCTGCTAGGGAGAGTGAACCATAGGATGCATTCCTTTAAAATACTAGTGGTGCAGAGAGTTCCTCACAGTACACTCTGCCAGCTCTTGTTTGGCAGTTTGTCTGCCCTTTTGATTTTAATCAAAGTGGAAAGTGAGTTACTTTAAGATACGGGAGATTACAGCAGCCACAATTACTTGTCTCCATGGTGGTTTAGATTGACAAGTTCTGGTTTTGTTTGACAGTCATAGAAAGTGTCAGTGCTTGTATGTTGTAAGAACAAAGCACGTGCAAAGCTTGGGTGTGGGGGGTGGAGAGAGCTGAAGAGATGGGTATTAGATCCTGGGGTAAGGAAAAGCTGGGAGGAGGTGTTAAAAATCTGTATTTAGTATTAATTTCTAATGTAAAAATTGAGTTAATAACAGCAGGTGGCTGATCTCTTACAGCTGAATGCAGTCAGTGCTCATTTACATCTAATTTTAACTGTGTCTCTGCTAATACTTTTCCCAGTTTTTAATAAAGATGAGAAATTGTGATTTTCATCCTGCATATTTGAATTTCCTTAGTGGGTTGACAATTTAATCTCTCAAGGTAGAAATAGTTGATGCTTCTCTCTAATGCCTCCTTCAGTCACTATTGAGTCACCTGTCTTGTTTCCTTGGAAGTTGTCACATGGTCCTCATTGATTGCAGGGAAGAGGGAAAAAATGAGAGTATGCCCAGGTGCATTTGGTGCTCTTTTGTTTGTTTGTTTTTTTGTTTGGTTTGGTTTGGTTTTGTTGTTGTTGTTGCTTTTTTTCTTTTTTTTTCCTGGAATAGAGCTTGATTCACTGGTGAATTTACCTATAAATGGTATTAAAACTATTACATGCTGACCCTTACATAAACTGGTCTGTAGAACTAAGGCCAAGTGTTTGTGGGAAGCAGTGGTATGCAGCTTTGGAAAATGCTAAGTTAGGTTTTTCAATAATTTGGCTTCAGAGAGTTTCAGAAGATTTAGTTTTTATTTCTTATCATTATAATTAACACTCAGGATATTTATTTTCTCTGTGTATATACAAAACCAGCTATTTGTATACAGCTGGTATTGTTTTTAAAAATTTAGTTGATGTTTCCTTAAACTTCTTTTTTGTTGCTGTTAATTACCAGTAGTAAGAAAATGGGCTGCATCAAAGCCTTGTGTTCACTATCTACTCAAAGCTGTAAATGTGGGAAAGTACAAGCTTATACTAATTTCATATTCCTCCTAAAAGTGTGAAAGCGAAGTTACTTTTTTTCAAAGGTGTTTTTAAAAGAAAGACATCTTCTATTCTGATTTTATTGAATATACAGCTGGGAAGTAGCCTAGCATATGACAAATGGAATTGTAAAAGGGAAGGAGCCTTTATTGTTCTGTCAAACAAAGCAGTAAAAATACATAGAACATAAAGATATGCTGCCATAGCTGCTGCTGCCAGCTAAAGCAGGTTGAAAGTCTGCGTCATCCTAGATGGTTAGGGAGGCAACATTGCTGGGTTTTGGTTTGGGGTTTTTTGAGAAAATTAAATTGAGAGTCGGTGAGCAGCATAAAGGAAGAAAATGGAGCAGGTCTCAGTCCACCTGTGTGTGCAACATCTACAACCACCTCTAGGAAACTTCTCACTCCTTTGTTCCAGTAAATGATTACTGTGCTTCGTACAGTGTGATGTTCCTTGACCTGAGACAGCCATGCTTGCACCAGGACAAGGTTTGAGTTTGAGGCTATATGATTCCTTTCGGATTAAAGAATCAGGAAAGCAGGTTGAGGATGGAGGATGGCGTGTAGACAGAGTACTTAACACTTCTGCCTCTCCCCAGTCGTCTCTTTTGTAGGACAAAACAGTCACTCAGGTACAGTTAAAAACTGCAGCTGCATATATGCTACTGACAACACTTCCCGTTTGTGGGGAATAATGGAAAAACTCCCCGAATAGAGTTCTATAGAAAACAAAAAAACCAACAACCACTTTAGGTATTTGAAATATTGAATACCTTGTAATTTCTAAGGACAGTCAGTTGATGTTGTAAACTTTTGTGCTAACAGGAAGCTCTGTGAGATAATGACTTGCTACAATAATCTTTTGGAGTCAAAATCTTGACTTTAATTGCAGCTTGGCTCACATGGGAAAGATTTCACTGCTTTCTAGACTATGCCAGGCGTCTGTTTCATCAACCATTGACTTTGGCACAACTGGCTGTGCTTGGTCAAGAGGCAGGAGTGATACCAGAACACAAGTAAGATGGTGTGGGAAGTCCCTGCTCTGCTTTACTGCAATGGTTTTGTTTTCTCTTCCTTACCTCTTTTTGTTCCAAATGGGGTGAGGTTGAAGAGATGTCCCCTGTGCTTTGGCTGTTCTGGATTAACATTCCTCTGCTGCTTGTGAAATCAAGTCAACAGTAATCTTGATGCTGTTTCACTGAGGTGAAAGTTTTGGGGCTACATTAACTTAGTGCTCTGTACAAAAACGTGGATATGTTTTGATTCACAAGAAAGAAGCTGGAAAAGGGCAGGAGGCAACCTCCCTGTATTTTTATGTTGCCCAAATCTTTTGGGAAGATAATACTGAGCATGAAACAAGGGGAACAGGGACAAGTCACTCCAGTGCCAGATCATATTTTGCTGAAGTAATCACATTCCAGTCCTCAAGGAAGTGGTAATGCTGTTCTGGACATCTCCCTGATTTGCAATAGTGGAGCTTGGGAGGAATCAGGTTTGAGGTGTGCACAGAAAAGAAAGCAGAAAAGTCACTTGTGGTATAACCAGACCTTGCTTTTCACCTCAAATGTCATGAGTGTGTTGGAAAGCTGGGGCTAAACCCCATAACCTCTCTGATCTCCCAGAAATCTTTAGCCTTTTTCTTGCTCCCACCCCCAGGGGAAGAAAACACCTGACACTCTAGAGCAGCAGGGCACAGGGCCTGTAGGATGCTGGGAGCTGATCAGTTTTGCGACCACATCCTTCTTCTGGAGCTGGTGACACCTTCCCTCAGAGCAGAGGACTCTTATGCATTCAAGATTATTATTAGTCTTTTCAGACTTACTAGTGCTGTTCCAATCTCTGTTCATCTCTAAAGCTGAAATGGGTTAATAGGACAAGATCTGGACCTGAGTCTGGCTTCCACTCCCTGAAGTGTAGCAGTAGGTGTAGATCCATCTGACCACACTGAGAAGGGCAGATGTTGATGTTCCAACAAGTTTAAGGTTCCTGGGTTTGTTTTTTTTAAAGAAAGACCCCTCACATATTGGTTTCTCCTGGGCTGCAAAGTGTGGGAAAGACTCTGAGGATCTCTGGAGCAGGATGCCCAGAGATGCAAGGGGACAGATTCCTGTGCATGTGGGGACCCCAAATTCACCCAAACTTCCTGGTCCATAAAGCTGCAGTGCAGTAATAGTTCATGCACTTCTATATTTATATTTCTGAGTTACTGTTTAATCTCTCTATGTATTCAAAAATAAAAATATCTTTTTTTCTTTTTCCTATTTTATTCCCAAACAAATATAATTAGGAATATAGGCCTAATCCTGCTATTTAAAGTGAGCGAGAGTAGAATTTGTGGCTGGATATTATAAGCGCAGCTGATGAATCTGTATATCAATGTGTTTTTGTTTTGTGTTTTTTTTTTTCCAGTCTGCTCTATACTACCCAATGATAAATTTCCCATAAAGTATGGGGCTTTTCAAAAATTTCAAAATTTAAAGGAACTTCACTGCTGATATTTTTGCTTTTATGAAGAAGCTGTATTTTGCAGATGGTAAATTCCAGCTGGTACCTATGAATATTTACTTCTCTATCCATATGCATAAATGTTGTCTCTGTGCAGTTAATATACACCTACATGTAGACTTTAATTGTTTTAATTGTTCAGGGTGCAAGTTAAGCAGCTTCCAGGCTCAGTGACAATGACTGTACGTGGAACACCTTGAGGCATTCAGACAGCTCTACCACAGCCTTCTGACTTAGTTCATTTGTTTTAAAATTGATTTTGATGGTGAGAACAATTAAATAAAGGCCTCTTGCTATTGAGAAGATAGCATAATCGGAGTAGATTAAAGTAGAATTCTGAAAGATGCTTGTTTTTAATAGTGCTGTTCAGTCACCAGTGGAGATTTGTTGCTTGGACTTTGTGTAAAGTAACAAATGGCACAGTTGAGGTGGCCATTTCACAACGCTCATGTTGCTGCCTTCAGACTCTTTCCAACCTGAAGCTTGGAACCACTGTGATCTCTGTAAGGAGACACAAAAGCAATACGACTGCATGAGGTCTGCTTGCTATGGGAAGACATCTCACTGACATTCAGACATGAGTACAATTACATCGGGCTCCATACTTCTGCTCTCCAAGGAGGCTGTTAATTATACATTATCTTGAAAGGCACAAATGTGAAGTGCTGAGTATGGGATTTTAAGAATCCCAGTGAGAAGTAGTTGTGGTTTTCTACAAGTTTAGTTGAAGTTCTTGTTTAAGAGTGTGTATGCTTTATAGGCTGGACACAAGGGCTTATATTGGAAGGTGTTTATAATGGAACCAGGATTGCTAAAGATTGATGTATTTCATTGCAGATGCGATGAATATGTCACACAGCTGGATGAAATGCAGCGGCAACTTGCAGCAGCCGAGGATGAGAAGAAGACTCTGAACTCCTTGCTTCGGATGGCTATCCAGCAGAAACTGGCCTTGACTCAGCGCCTGGAACATTTGGAACTGGACCATGAGCAGTCCAAAAGGGTGCGCACAAAGTCTGCCTCCAAAGCCAAGGGCAGTAACCCCAGTGTAAGTCACATTCGGTCCTGTGGAGACAGGTCTGAAGGATCTGTTCTGAATAACCAGGTGTTTTGTAGTGAGAAATATAAAATCTATTGTGACTAGGACACATGTCTAGAAAAAATATTCTGCATCTTACTTTATGCTGTAACTGTCAGCATAAATCCCCACTATCTAACGTCACAGTGAGTTGACTCGTACTAGTATGTTGTTGAACCAGGTAATACAGATTGTATTACGGTGTTCTTAACTGTAACTAATGCATAAGTATGGGGATACTATTAACAAGTTAATAGTGGAAAGCAATTAGCTTTTTCCACAATTAACATGTCTGGGGTTTGCTGTTTATGGTGTTAATAGTACGCCTGATAAAGTATATATCTGGTGTTACTTACTGTTTTTTGTATAGCACAAATGTGATCCTTTCTCCAGGGTTGCAGCATACTTCAAAATGCTTTCATAGGCAGAAACAGAGAACCTTTTTTGTTACTGTGGCTTAAGTGGTGAAAAGCAAAGGTTAAAATTAGAGCTATGTCTTGGGAATGCAGAGCATTTGGAAACTGGAGTCAAACTTAATTTGCCTGTTATAGCATATGTTAAATACTTGCTGTTGTATCACCACTAACCAAAGTTCTAAAGCTTTTATAGGCTATAAAAGCTAGAAGAGGACTTGGTACATTGTTTACGCTCTGCGTCCCTCTCTTCAGAGGGATAATCAGAAGAAACTTGCACATTTATATTAAAAATATGCAATGTTAACTCCATCTGATACAAAATTTAAAATGTTAAGAATTGGGATTCTGCTTGCTAGACAGTTCCTCTTTAAGAAGTTATGTCCTGAAAGGATCTGTGTAGTCTTATATTACTCCTTGCAAGCATAACACTTTGGAAAGAACCAGTCTGAGATACCCTTTACAGGAAAGTAGCCACACAATATGTATGTGTAGAATTAATGTGACTATGATCTAGCATTGTTGGTCACAAACAGTATTAAGGTAAATAGGTAGTATTTCAGAGCTCTGATCATTTTTTTAAGTACATGGAAGATACTGCATTCCATATGCAAGCCATGTGTTTCACAGGGCTCTACGTTAGAGGCACAGGAAATTGATCCAGATCATCCTGCTAAGAATGATTTATGAAGTAGCTTAATGCACATTCTCGTCTTTAAAAACAAATAAACCTTTGTCTGATATTGAACTTTTAAGGGGCCTTTTTACCCACTTAATGACAATAAGTTTGATAGTATAAAAGTGTACTTTCTAATTGGTGCCTACATAAGAGAAAAAGATTGAAAATGTTCCTTCTAAAATTGTGGAAAATTTGTGGAGCACTGAAAGGCACAGTTCTTTGTTTAACCCGGAGTTTGAAGTGCCTAGCCTCAGACTTTATTTTAATGTAAAGCCCTGTCAATTTTGTACTCTTAGAAATACTTTTGTGTGCCTGTAGTGTTACTAAAAGGCAAGCCTTTGCTGTGAGTGCTTGATAGCGTGGTTCCCAAAGCTATTCTAACCCTGTGCTGTGGTTGTGCTCCCCTGCCCGTTTGTCCCTGTCAATGCTCACAGCTTGCTCTGTGCACTACCCATGCGCATGCAGGAGATATTCCAGTGCTAACAGAACCTAATAAGAGCATGGCTGGTGTTCCCACTGAGGGGAAACCATAGGAGATTTTGGCTTCCCAGATATTTTTAGGCATGCTGAGGGGAAGTCTTCTAAGTTAATGCAGTGAGATTTTAAACAAATGGAACTTTGCTAGAAAGCTGGGAACCATGGAAATGCTGCACCCCAGAGCCAGAATTGCATTTATAGATCTTGAGAGGAAGAAAAAAACCTGAAGTGATTAGATTCTAATACATTTCTAAAACATGACTGCTTGGGGTTTAAACAAATTTCAATTCTGGTTTTAGAAACTAGGCCCTATGTGTTTAGAAAATACTGAATTCTCCTGAATTTGAGCTTTAATATTGCTAAATAGCAGGCTTTTCTCTTTGCTGCATAATCTTCCAAAAGGCCTTTATTCTTCTCATTCCTGCATTAAGTACAATTTAAAAATACATGGTGAAAGCAAGCTTTTGAGTGCTACCTTTCTCTGCTCTAATAGACTCAGTAACAATTCTGCATCCACCATAGCAGGGAGCTTTAACACAGTTTTCACTCTTCCATGTCTCTAGGGACAGTACTTATGCGAAATACTTATGACAAAAAGGTAAACTGGAGAAACTAATTGAATGCATTGTTAGGTTGTTTTTTGTTTTTTTTCAAATTAATTGGAATTTTCTGTAATAATTCTGGTGTTACCAGACAGTGACTATTGCTTTCAGGTTCATTCTTTCATTTTTGAGTATGAGCAATTTTACTATTAGCCCAATAGCCTTAGTGATCATTTCCATCTTCAGTTATTCCTGCAAATATTTAAAAAACCCTAAGAGCCAGGCTGACTACTGTTCGAGTCTATCACCATTATGGTTTATCCTGTCAGAAAAAGAACTGAGGAATGGTGTTAAGTGTCTTGATCCTGCCATTTGTATTTTTAGGTAATATTTAAGACTGAGTCTTTTAATTTTTGATTAATAATTTCTTGATGTTCATTTGCTGTAAGTCTTTCATATCAGTCTCAGTGGGTTGGGGTAAAGCATGGAAAATTCCTTAAGCCATCACCTACCTCTGCAAGCAGGCTCTTCTGAATGATTCTTTGCATAGGCCTGTATGATATACTGACCTGCATGTTTCTGGAGAACCTAAAGCTTCACTGAAAACATTTCTTGCACACTCACTGCTTTTAACTTATGCTTGAAGAACAAAGCTTTATTCAGTACTTGTAAGACTCCTTCTTTCTGCAAAGCTGATGCTTCCAGACTGAGCCCACAAAGCCTTGTTCACCCAGTGGGAAGGCATTTGCGAGCTGAAGTGGCTGCTGTTTCCCCAGCCAGCTAACAGACCCTCAGCCAACTAACCTGCCTGTGCAGCACATGGATGGGGTTACATTTTCAGTAGATTGAGAAATAAACACTGATTTTTTTTTTCCTAATGCTATTTTATTTTTCCATTTTTCAGCTGTAGAGTAGTCCCTGGAGAAGGCCTTTCCAACAGTGCAACAGCATTTCTTAGCCCTCCTGACTCTGGTTCAAAGTGGTGGCCCATTGCACACAGAATGGAAACCACTGATCTGATCCTAACTTTCGAAAACACCTTTTCCTATATACTACCTGAAACCTTCCCTTTCTGCCTGAAGCTATAAAACAAACAAGCTTTACCTATAAGTGCTGCTGCAGTAAGAAACCTTACAAGTGCTGAAGAAACCTACTTCAAATGTAATGCTCACCATATTAGTCTGTGCTCTCCTAGAAATGTTGGATGGGAAAATTTACTTCATTGCAGATGCTAATTTTTTACCTGATTGCTAAACCTGTGCACTTTTGATATTTTTCTTTAGCTTCTTTAATTCCTTATGTAGAAGAGTTTATATAAATGTAGTGGTTTGTGCTCATAGTCTCTCTCCAATTTGAAACTTGTGACTTATGAATTATATATCAGCATGTGGCAGAGATTTGGGGGAGGTCAAGATTGTGATTAGAAAAGAGTTTCAGCAAAAAGCAGGAGCTCTGCTAAACTATGTGCTGTGCTTCAGCATCTTTTTTTATTGAAGTGTTATGCTTTATATGTTTAAATTACTGATTTTTTTAACTGCCATGTTCATTAAGAAATCCAGGGTATTCAAATTCTGGGGTTTTTTTCATATTGTATTATTATTCTTAGGAATAGTTCAATGTAACAAGAAGAAAACTTGACTTTGCTCTGGTTAAAACAGTAATAGGCACTTGAAAGATATTAAATAAATAGTATTACATATAAATTCCAGAATTCCTGGGTTTTAGGAAGGTGAAGTATTATCGATTAACAGAATTTTATACAACTATACCAGTTAAATTCCAAATTGGAATTGTTTTGTTACTTTTTCATTTTATTGTGCCAAATTATGGTACATTTAGAAAGAAAAATTCTAAAGTGGTCAGTGATAGGGTGTTATCTGTCAGCGCCTTTCTGTCACTCATTATTACCAGTAGTGCCTTTGATAATTTGAAGGGAGACTCTTAGAGTAGCGTAAGCTAAGTCCTTTCACTTAGGAATAGAATGGCTGGTTTGGAATTTGTTAAAGATGTGGAGCAATAAGTGCAAAGTGAACTCCCATTTCGCACATTTTTAATGGTAGGCTTACTATAAAGTTTATATATTCAAGGAATTGTAAAAAATTCTGTTAGTCAATGATATTTCATCATGCACATCCTTGCAAATTCAAGGGTATAGAGGGGGGAAAAAAGTCAAAATCACAACCTGAACAAACCTGACTACACTTCAGGAACCAAATGGACTCATGTTGAACAGATGAGCAGTGTATGACCACATTTATGGTATCAATCTGGGAATGCGTTGGGAATGTTGCTGTCTGTGGATGGTGGGGGGCAGGAGCCACAGCGCTGTGCAAATGTGAACCCCAGCACATCGGGATTTCCTTTGCATCTTGTCTCTAATTGTGATTTCAGTAAACAGAAACAGAGAAGCGCATCAACAAGCCATGCCAGGTTCTCAATGGCTTGGTGAGGCTCATGTGAATGATTAAATTGGTACTTGCTGGAGGGGAGCCCTCCCACTTCTCAATAAAAGTACAAATTGAACTAATATTGACAGTGCGGTAAAGATTTCTGTTTGCTGGAAAAAGCATTATTATTCCTAGACGTGAGGACTTATACTTCCATCTTCTGTTACACTATTGATTCATAAGAAATATTGTTGCATTTAAAATTACTACATCTGTATGTGGGTATTTATTTGAAATGATGTCTAAGTACTGTATTATGTTCTATGTGCATTACCTTTTAGTGGTGGGTTGGTCTCCATGTAACGTCCTGTGCATGTATTCTTGCCAAGTAACCTTTACACAGATCTGGAAAACAAAAAAGTTAAACTTCTTAAAAGAATAACTGTGTGTTAATTGGATAACCTTAGGAGGAGGAGTGGAGGTCAAAACACTGCTTCCAGATTAATAAAATAGTTTTTAATCTAGGAAAGCGATGTGCCTGTGTAAAGGTAGTCACATTGGCAGGAGCAATAAAAGAGAAAAGGAATTGTGTGTTCGGCCTGTTGGTTTTGTGGTTTAAGAAGGTGGTGGTTTAAGTAGTCTGCTGAAGGGATTTTCAGCTGGGGGCCAAATAAATACTAATTGTTATCTGAGAGAAACTGAATATGTCACATAAGTTTTCTGCAGCACTAGAAAATTAAAATTATTTGTGCTTACATTCAGGGAACACCATCCTGTCCTATCCCATGATATCTTCATGGATTAGTTTTGGCCTGGATCAGACTGGTTTAATGTGTGTTGCTGAATAGCCTTACAAACACTTGTACTGGTACAGGGAAAGTAAAGGTAGGCCTAAGGCTATGGTGTCAGTCATGACAAATCATCCTGAAGTTGCATCTTAATTTCTTGTATATTCTCCAAAATACTTATACGCTCTTAGGGCCCCATTCAGCCTGGCCTTGAACACTTCCCTGGAAGTATTTCCTGGTCTGGCAGTGTGCCCTGAGCACCCTGGTCTAGTGGGAGATGTCCTTGCTCATGGCAGGAAGGTGGAACAAGGTGGTTTTAAAAGCCCTTTCCAACCAGTTAGGGATTTGGGGAAAATGCATAAAATTGGTATTTGTCCAGTAGAATTAGCAAACAAATTCACAAAAAGCCCCTGAAGCAGAATACTAAAACTCTGAGGGGAAGACTGAGGTTTGCCCCATCAATACAATACAAACCTCCTGGATCAATGACTTCATGTTGTCCCCTAGAAACATTAAATATGGTTTTATACTCTAGTTTAACATATGGTTTTATACTCTAGTGCCCCCAGGTAGGATTCTTAGAACCATTCTGCTGATGGTTTGTCTGGTAGCTGTCAGCTGCATGACACCAGCTCATCAACTTCCAGATGCAAGATGCCAGTTTTTCCTTGGGCATTGAAAACACTTGCTCAGAGGTATGCAGTGAACTAGCAGAGCACGTGTGCTGGGACACTTGCCTTGCTTGTAGAGGTCTGCATTTTCTCTAACAGGAACTTTACCTGCAGGATGATCTACAGAAGAAACATGTAAATCCATCTGCATGCACATGAGAGCAGACCTGTGAAACAGTAAAAGAGGGTGATTCGAGAATGCTTTAGTAAGAAAGAAAATGAGAAAACAGTTAAAGGAAAGTATTTACATTAAAAGCTTGTCTAGTGAATGGCTATTAATTAAAATGTTCATTTCTTTGACTCTTTTCTGTGTAGAAAAATCCCCTCCCTAAGCCCTGGGGGAAATGTTGCCTCTGCAGAGATGGAGGGTGGGTTCAGCATTACAGCTGCAGACGTGCTGGAGTTAAGTCTCTGGGAGAGGAATCTGCCAGCAAATATCACACTCCTGCTTGCTATGGAGTCAGTAATCCAGCAGAGATCTTTTGTTTCTTGCAAGTGAGGCTTGAAAACATGTTGCTCACTTCCCAAAAAAGGAACAGGGCAGATTTCTGGGTGTTCTGGTTTCTTGAGATGCCTCAAGATCAGAGATCTGGAAGTTTCCAAATACCTGGTTTTGTCGGATGAAGGCGATGAAAATTAAGGCAGAGGTGCTTTTCAGAGATCCCACTAGATAACATGGTAAAATTCAGCTAGACAAATATTTACAGTAGTTAGAGTTTCAAAAATATATTCACATTCTTGTGATTTTTAAAGGCTGATGTAGTAGATGGACCTACAGGAAAAGGAATTTTTGCATCCAAGAACTTTGAAGGTCATCTCCGGGAGCTCATAAGCAAGCAAAGCAGCTAGTCAATGTGATTTTTCTGAGTATATTATTATTATTGAGAGTTATTTTGAATACTCATCTATAAAAGCTTCAAGCAAACATTCATTCATCGTTGTTGGGAAAATCACTCATATTCAAGCCACTCGAAAGATAGCTTCATCTGTCCTTTCCCAGGAAAGCAGGGGAGGATGCTGCTTCCCAGTGAGAATGCAAATTTCTTCAAGAAGGAGCTGTCACAGCTGAGGAGGGAATGTTTTTCCTCATCCTTACTGCTAGCTCAAAGGTAACCTGAGAGCTGATCTGCCCCTTACCTTGCCCTGTGACTTTGGGATGTGCTCCTGAACTAAGCCATCAGGTTTGATAGTTATCAAGTGAAGGGGATGTAAAATGCCCTATGTCCAGAAACTGCTTAAAAAACTCAAAAAAAACCATGAAAGCCAACTAACAAGCTGAATTTGGTTCTAGATGTTAGAGTACTTCTGAAACAAAGATAGTACACTGAGTGGGAGCAGTGTAATGAAAGCTGATTTTTGTGACTGTGCTGAGAAAATCTGAGAAAAATTTTAAAATTTAGACCAAATCTATACTGATAATCTAACTAGGACAATGTATGTAATGTGTTACTTGCAGGTGAAAGTTACATACCTGAGCAAAGCTTGAGTTAGCTACATGAGATGAGGTGAGTTTAAGGCGGGCAGAAGTGAGTTAGTGCATGTCCAGACCTCTACCAGCCTCATGAGAATAAGAATTTAACTAAACTGAAAATTACTTTCAGAGCAGAACCCCCAAATACTGTGGCTTTTGGCCGAATCAAGTGTCCTTAGAAGGACACTCTGTAGGCCAAACATGTACCTGTGTGATACTCTTTATGTTGCAAGAATTTTGAACAATTTTATATATTTGAAGCATCTCTGATATTACTTTTAAAATAAATGTCAGCAGCTGGGGATTTGGGCTGTGAATGTCCTAGTCTAAAATATTGTATCAGGCTTAACAGGCAGGAGAAACTTCTATATTGATAATTTAGTATATGATTGTAAAGCAATCATAAGAGGAAGAAAAAAGAGCAAAACTTCTAAAAATAAATTCTCACTAGCAATTACATGATCCATTCTCAATAACAGCATTTTAATTTTTTTTTAATTGATCATTTCTGCTTTGTAAACAGTCATCTATTTGAGGAATTACAATTCTCCATTATTAAAGAAAGAATAAGAAACAATTCATTTAACTATATACTTCTTCATATTGCTTGGCATAGTTTCTTCTATATCTTCTCCACAAAACCTTACTCCCTATTTTTTACACAGAAATTTTCAGTTCAACATTGTCTCAGCATTCAGATACATGCTAACTCAAATTTAGGGAAAACATTCAATTTGGCAGTTCCATAATAACAAATATTATCCCCTTAATTTCTGGTGGTGAGACTGCTCCGATGACAGTTATTTCTAATTATATTGATTAAAGATTCAGGCAGCTTCTATTAATCTCAAGTGTTGCTTAGCTTTTTTTCCTCTGTGGCTTCTACCCTGGAATTCAAATTAATGTAGCTCAAAGTTTTATCAAGAGATAAAGAATGAAATATTTGATCCAGCAGTGAAACATCAGCTTCCTGCTATTGCCAGATGAACAACAAACCTTTATTGAGCCATGTATCAGAGTCCTGGAGCTGGAGCAGAAATTTCTTTCCTGTTTAGCAGCCCGATGTCTCCATCAGAGAGCAGAGTGCTGACACACCATGGACAGTGTCAGAGGGAGGTTTTATCGTGTGAACTTACGTGGCTCTAAGGAGTGTCCTAAAATTACCCTGCCTTATTATGGATGGGAAAAGCTTTAATTCTTTTTAGCTGATAATCAATGAGTTGTTTAGTAACAGGTCTCAAAAATAAGATACAGTTTGTGAAAGTAAGTTCCTTGTGGTTTTGTCTTTCTCCATAGGGACAGAATTCCCAGCTATCAGCTCTCACCAGGACGCATAATTACCCAGTTGCTGAATGTCCAGAGCAACTCTTTTTGGGAGTCAGCTCAGAGAAATAAAATTGACTGTGGTCTATATGAAGGGAGGAGAAACCATGGTGGGATTTGAAAAATAGTAAGAATTATAAAAGGGATGTGACCCTTATGCCTAAACATGCAAATTACAACTACTGGCAGCTGTGTGTGATCAGGGAACAGTTCTGGCAGAGAACACAAGATGGCAGTGCCAGACAGGGCCAGAGAGAGCCAGGCAGAGCCAGACAAAGCCAGGCAGAGCCAGATAAAGCCAGGTAGGGCCTGACAGAGCTAAACAGGGCCATAGAGAACCAGGCAGGGCCATGCTGGGCCAGAAAGAGCCAGGCAAGGCCTGACAGAGCTAAACAGGGACAGAGACAGCCAGGCAGAGCCAGAGAGAGCCAGAGAGAGCCAGAGAGAGCCAGAGAGAGCCAGACAGGACCTGACAGAGCCAGGCAGGGCCTGACAGAGCCAAACAGGGCTAGAGAGAGCCAGGCAAAGCCTGACAGAGCCAGGCTGGGCCAGAGAGAGCCAGACAGGGCCAGGCTAGGCCTGACAGAGCCAGAGAGAGCCAGGCAGGGCCTGACAGAGCCAAACAGGGCTAGAGAGAGCCAGGCAAAGCCTGACAGAGCCAGGCAGCACCAGTCAGAAGAGCCTGGCCACTCACAGGACCCTCTGCTGCTTCACGGAAAATGAGAGCTGAGAGCAGATCAAAGCTGGTCACACTTCTTCCACACTAAAAGATTTGGCTTTTGCCTCAAGAATTCTCCCCTTCACCCCTGCCCTTCTCCCTTTTGTTCAGATTTGCCATGGTTACCCACAGTTTTGTACAGCTCACCTTGGATATATTTCTTGCTCTTTCAGCGAGTCACTGGCTTGGCAATTCAGGAGTATGAAGCTTTATGAATGGATACCAGTGCTGCAAATGATTATCCTGAGTCACGTGACAGGCAATAAATGGAACCACAATCGTGAAGAACTTTTTTTTTTTTTTTTTTTTTTTTTTCCTTGCTCCATTTTCAAATAACTNTTTTTTTTTTTTTTTTGACTGCTCTGGTCATGCAGTTCACTTCCAGAGTATACACCATTTGTCTGTGTGTCACATAACTATTCTGGGCTTGCACAGGATCTGTTGTGCATAGAACTTGCCCTGATTGTTTATTTCAATGCCTAGCAGGAATGGGTTGGAGCAGCAAAAGCTATCTTCAGGTGTGTGCTATGTCACAAGTTTGGTAGAGTGGTTGGCAACCAGCAAGAGTTTGGTCTGCACCTTTCCCTTTGCCCATCCATAACCCTGAGAGCACTGCTTCAATCAGCATGGCCAAGGTTTCATCCCATCTGAGTCCAGCAGCCAGTGGCCAGGCCCTGAGTACTCTGTGAGTACTTCTGCACATTCTCAGCTCACCACTCACTGGCATTGCCAGTTTGCAGGAAGACTTCGTGAAAGGTAAGAAACCAGGCAGGCAATACCAAGGGTCATGCAGCTGACATCATCCTATTGTACAGAGAGGAACAAAGCTAAAACTACTGAAATAAATCAAAAATTTCATTATGCAATGGATAGCATGGCCAAATACATGCCACATACATGCCTAGTTTCATTAATTTAGAAAGTTTTGCTGCCAAGAGCTGATGTGGAAACTACAGTAATTAGTCCCAGTGGCATACCTGATAAAATTGGTGTAATTTCTCACTAGCAGATCAACCTGCTGTGTGAAAAGTAGTAAATAATTGTATTATGTAATCAACAATTAAAGGCTAATAGCACTCCTGGAAAGATTTTATTTCTCTCAGAGATTTGAAAGTACTCCACCAGAAACTCCACTCTTGGATCTGCAGTTCACCTCCAATTGTATTTTTAACTTGTGAGCAAAATCATATGGTGGAACAGTTGCTCCTAGTGGAAAAGTATTTAAGCCTCACAGATGGATTGCTAGTTAAGACCACACTACTTAAAGTGTGCCTTTGCTCATCATAGTGACAACTAAGAAAATACAGGTATGAAGACAAACAGGTAATCTAACATCTCCTGTCTATTAAGTATATCCAAAACGTCTGCACAAGGTAAAAACTAAATCTAGTACATATTTCAGGGGATAAATATCTAGAAATAAAAGTGGTTTGGCTAAAAAGCCACTCAGATTCTGACTTTCAAGGAAGTTCAGGCTTCATATAAAGGTATGTATGTATGTGTATATATATATATATATATATGGATTGGAATTAGATGATCTTTAAGATTACTCCCAATGCAAAACATTCTATAATTCTGTGATTTTAAAAACTTTTTTTGGAAAAAGTCACCTAAGGTGTTTGTGCTGATCCATCATACTCAATACATTCTGTGCGAGGGTTGGCCCGCTGACTCCGTGAAGACAAGCACTGCAAACTGACTGTGTTTTAATAAATGAGGTTTACTTACCTGCTTTCCTGGGTACAGATGTGACATGAGATCTCTCATGTGACAGAAAACAGGCATGTCATTGCAGGGTAGGAGCTGTATGTAGACCTTTCCCTCTGGATCTATTTTATGACTCTGCTAATCCCAGCCCAGGCTGGGCAGGACTGTGGTGACCACCCTGGGCTGTAGCACATGTGGCTGCAAGGGCAGCTCTGAGAGCTACAGGAGTAACTCATGACACTCTTGCAATCACTGAGTTCCTAGTAACACATATGCCATCCACGTCTGTGTGTAGAGCAGTTGATGATGGCTGGTGTGAAACTTTATGAGAACCTTTGAGAAGTTTCCTGAAGAGACACAGCAAATCTGTTTTTAAAAAATATGCATCAGTGTTCTGGATAATTTAATAATAGATTACAGAAATATTGTACTAACCATTTTGGTTTGGTTTTTTTTCAGAGTAAAGTTTTACTAAATATTTGGGCTTCAGGTAATTTGCTGGGTTGCCCTTAAGTAATAGAGTAATTCCATAATTGATGAAATGTATGTAGAATGGCAAAAAAAAAAAAAGAGATGAGAACTCTTTTATTAGGATTCAAAATAAGTCAGTGTTTGTTTCTGAACCCAGATTAACAGTGATGAGAGTGACAAAAATCAGGTGCTGGAATTACTTCTTTCTGTTTAAAAGCTATGCCTTATGTCTGCCAGACCATTGTGGCACGTATTAGAAGTCAACATTTCTGGACTAAATTTCTAATCTAGTAGAGCCCAGGAAAAAACAGTATGTCCTTCTCCTGTTTGACAGAGATTCCAGTTTTAGTACCTTTCTAATCAAAGCAGCAATCTGACAATCTCTGTTTGGCCCATTTTAGGGTACTGAAAATCTTGGGTAAAATCTGCAATGCCCTTTAAATTATTTAATTTCTGAAAGGGCTTAACTCTAATCCTGGTCATTTTTAAAAGCACTTAGGTACCTCTGTGCTTTTTTCTTTTGAATAATGGGATTCCCAAAAGTCATTGATTGTGAAACACCTCACCCTTGATGCATGATTCAATTGATAAAGCACATCTTCTTTTTGAAGGTAATGCAAAAGTCAGTGTTGTTTAAAAGTGTTTAATTGAATGGTGACAAGCTATAGCTCCTCATTTACTTTATAACATGGTACAATAATAAATTATGAATATGGGATCTGAGAGGATCTTCTGGGTCACTGAGTTCACTCCCACTGCTGCAAATTAGCATGCACAGCTGACAAGCCTACAGCTTTAATTAATCTAAAAATATAAATGCAAACCCACAGTAAACAGAACCTAATCTATGCACAGAGGTTTCTATAACACTACTATGCTCTGCCATGAGTTCAGCCCTGGTAACAGCCAGTAAACAGAGAGACACCCACTGATAAGTGAGGATTCTGCTGTCTGTCACACATGTTGGCTGTTAGCTAGTGGTCAGCAACATCTCCTCATCATCATCCTGTCTGGTGAGGATAGACAGTCACACATCAAGCGTAGCCTTTCTGGTCAGCATATTATGAGTCCCCTAATGATCCACCCTCATTTTATACCCCAGAGACAGAAGTGAATGGATACACCACCCTTGTAGGTTTTTTTTGGTGTTTTTTTTTTAAGCAATGGCAACAGGATTACTCTTTTCCCCAGCATAGCATTTAAAACATGCAGAATGACTCTTGTGCTCTCCTTGGACATAGAAGACATTTTCCATTGTGAAGATCAGGCTCTGGAAACAGGTGTTGCACTGATCATTCATTACCTGTTGTATGAACCTAATTCTGCTTTCAGAGAGCTCAAATAACTACTTTAAGGTATATTACCTTAAAAAGATCTGAATCAATTTAAATGAAAAAAAAACTGTTAAGTCAGTGTGTAAAGAATACCAGTGATATTAGAAAGTCCAGAATTGGAAATACCTCAGTGCTAAGAAAAATTAACATTTAAGCCCCAGTAAATATTTAAGTTCAACTACTTCATGATGTGCAGCTAAAATACTATTCCACTCTGCTATAAAAATCTCATGCCAGAGATTAATATCTGCCACAGGACCTGCATCCCAAATGGAGGGCTGGTTTGCTTTCATCTGCAGTTCCTTATTTCTGTATATTGTTCTGTGGGGGTTTTCCCTCTAGATTCTTGGCTGCTGTGGTAAGTGGGGTTGGTGAATATGGAGTAGACTTGCTTTTACCTAAGATATCATTAAAAAAAACCCAACTTCCCCCAACCACAATATGGTTTTGGCTTAAAAATATTTTCACTTGAAAACTACCTTTGATCAAGCATTGCTTTCTGACTTTTTAATTTTTTTTCAAATTTAAAAGCAACAGAATAAGTTTCAGTGCTGCCATAAAATTTGTTTTTATTGCATTTGCTTGTTTAATCTCATTGTGAATGAGAAATAAAGCAGTTCTGCTTTATCTGCAAGTGCAAAGACCCAGCTTCAAATTCATGAGAATGAGATTGCACAGATACTCAGAAGACATCACAGTAATCTTCAAATCTTCATTTTCACATGAAAAGTAGTCTTTTCAGAAGGGAAAAAAAATCCAATCAAAATTCCAAGATTTATAAATAAGAACTCCGTGCACAAAGGAACTCTGTGTTTGCCATAGTGTCATATGATGGCAAAAGCACATGAGGGTCACCCCAAGGATTACATGATCCAAAACAAAACATGATGTGCATCTCCTACAGGAAAAGAATGTCATGTATTTGCAAAGCCTTGGCTCTTTAGTCTCCAATGTCTCATTAAAACTAGAAGAGGTTATTCTTACCCTCATTAAATCTATCTTTCCTGGACATGTAGTGGTAATCCTCATTGAACTGCAAAGCCTACCATGAAGGAGAATTACTTTGTATTGAGAGAGCTCATTTAGTAACAGAATTTTAATGCAATATGACAGGCAACTTTTTTATTTTTGGAGAGAAAGAATATTTGTATGAACTCTGCTAACCAGTCTCACTGCATTTATTGGCCCTTTACTCTTACCCTTGCACACATGTGCATTAGATACCAAGGGACTGAAAACAATTAAAACCAGCCTAAGATAAAGACCATATTCAATGGACATTGATCAGTGCTTCAAAGCTTAAAGAAGTTTATTGTATTGGGCACAAAGTAGAATTTGCAGCTAAGATTTAATAAAACTGAGATCTTCAGGTGCTCAGCAAGGTCCAGTTCATTGCAGAAGGTTTCCAACCAGTTTCTGATTGATTTAAGAGAATCTTCAACTTCTTTGAGACTAACGCTGTGAATCCTAGAAATGACAAAAATATTGACAAGGCAGACTTGTTTCTATTATGACTTCCTTCATAACACCTGAAGGGAAACAGCTCAAGTACCTGAGGCAGGTTAGAAGAAAAGGACTTTACAGAGCTGGATATATATCTACTGCCTGCAACTCAATGAAAGGTGGCATCCCATGCTTGTTACTCAAGAGTCACAAACTGTGCTGTAAATGATCCCAGGATCACTTAGTTCCTCATAGTTTTAAAGAATTGCACGCCTCTTAATTCAGGTGGGAAGAAAGTTCCATTATTCAGGGGTGCCCCAGCAATTTCTTTTGTCTTCCCAAGTCTGCACTGTTTTGCTCTTTTGCTGGTAGCGTCAGATCACCTTTTCTTAGCTTTTATTCCTTCCAATCCCTAGCAGTGCTGCAAAGCAGAGACCTTCTTTTATTTGTTGCTTATCTGCTGAAACTTCTCTCTGACTCCACAGGATTTACCTTGTTTGGAGACATAGCTTATTTCCCAGATGTAAAGAAACTGATGCTGCCCCTCCGTTACAATTTTGCTGGCCAAAAGCAATGGCTACAACTTGCTTAAATTGTTAACTCTCTCCAGAATAACAACTGATTCTGGTCACAGATACAAATTAAATGCCCATACAGATGCCCAGACTGTAGATACTGAGTGCCTAAAATGAAAAATGGTCCAATTATCTAGAAAAAACAACCTAAAAACCTAACCAAACCAAAATGCTGACTAGGATGGGGAAAGAATTGGACAGGAAATAAATAGGTAATTTTAAGGGATGTGGGTTATTTGGTGTTCTGGTGCTATATTTAACAAGTAAAATTATTAAAATCAAGCTTGCCTCAGCTTCTCACTTTATGGCATGCACCTTGCTTTCATGAGAGCAAAGAACCTGGGAAATTTCCAACAAGTTGTAAGTTTGTTTCTGCTGCTGAATCTCCATTATACCTGATAAACATGCAGCCATGATTGGTGAGCTTGGATCTGTTCCAGTGAAAATGCTGTAGAGAAGACCCACCTTATTGTCCTAAAGGATAGGACTAATCTAAGAGAGCCATATCCATTTTTACAGCAATAAATGTCTGAAATCAGTAATTACGTATTAAATTTGTGTATGTATATTAATGCTTTAAGGTAGGATTTTGAAAGTAACAGGTTGGAATCCAAAGCGACAGACATCCAGGTTGGTTCATCACTGATGAATTTGCTTTCTTACTCTGGTTTATCTAGACCCTATTCATGGAATTGATCCATGAATATATGAACAGCTACTTCTTTTATTCTGGAATGATTAGTCCACAGAAATTAATTTTGGGAATGTCACTGCAAAACTGCATTTCCATTCCACCACACTGTTGAAGTGCTCAACAATCTATTTGCACTCTAATGCCTGCATCAGCATTGGATATTTCAGAGGGAAGGTTAAGAGCAATGATGAACTACTGGGTAATAAAAAATAGACTAAAGCCCAACACAGATAACTTATCACTTTCTTGTTTTGCTGTGTTTTCCTGAAGATAAATACCTTTGTGAAGACTATTTTACATGTCTTTGTGCTTTCAGATAGATTGCTTGATAGGTACTTCTGGTTTTCTCTGCATAATTTACTCCATGTGATGAGAAGCTGGGATCTTAAATCTCAGAAAGCTCTCCTTTAAATATGCCTCACCTGAAGAGTCAGGCTTTTACCTCCGTGGAAGGAGCACTTACCAGGGCTACAAAAGAGATCATCCCCCTCCAGCTCAGCTGCAATCCCTCCCACCAACAGCGTCCTACTCCCTGTCCAGGCATGGAGTCAGATGGGCCTTCGGGTCTGACTATTTAAGCTCTTTTTTCTTGGAATGGTCCTGAGAGGTGGGAAGAGGCTGGCAGGGTTTGGTCCCCTCAGACAAAATTCGTATCTGAATTGCTCTTTGACACGTACGCGGAAGAACAGGCCAGTCAGAGAAGCCATGCACAAGCCGGGGTCTCTCCTGGGCCTCAGCGTGTGTCCCACAGCCGCCCCCAGCAGCTGCACTGAGAAGCTTTTGGCTCCAAGGGCAACAGCCGGTGTACAGTCTGTAGCCTCTAGGTTTCCCTTTCTTTTGCTTGTGACGTGATTTTGAGCTTCGCCCTGGGTTCGTCTCCTTTCTTACCGAAGGGACCCATAAACACCTTCCCTATGGCATGCGAATGGTGAAGAGCTTGGGCTCCCCTTGCTCTCTGCAGCTGCATCCCGGAGCCCACTGGTTCACTTAGGGGGAGTGGGATGCCAGCAGTTGGCCTATTACTTACCTGGCTCAGAGGGAGCTAGCTCCTCGTAGTGCTCCCCGAGGTCCACGCAAACCACAGGCGCTGCTTCCCCAGAGCCGGGCGGGAAGAAGGCAGGAAAGGGTGTTCTCCCCGCCCCTTGGCCCCCGCTCCCGGCCCTAGGGAGGGGCCAGCCCCGGCGGGTGCGCCCTTTCCCCAGGCCTGGAGCAGCCCTTGGTCCCCCGGCAGCCGGGGCGGCCCCTCTGGCGTGTCCTGCTGCCGCCTGGGCCGGGCCGGGCCGGGCGGGGACACATCCCGCCTTCGCCGCCTTCAGGGGCGCCGCGTCCCGCTGGCGGCGCCTCATGGCGCGATGCAGCTGCAGTGGGAGGGAGAGGAAACCCACCCCCCTCGCCCNCTCCCCTGCCCTCCCCTCCGCTCGCCGGCCGGCGGGCGGGCGCTGCCCCGCGCGGTCCCGTCGACTCTGCTGGGGCCAGGGCCTCGCTCCGCCCGCGCCCTCGACAGGGAGCCCGGGGGTCGGACCGCTCCGCCGGGGCAAGCGCGAGGCGCAGAGGAGCAGCCCGCACGGACCGGGGGGGCGCGGTCAGCTAACTTTCTTTCTTTAATTGATTTTTTTCTTTTCGTTCTCTGCCCTCGCNTTACCTGGCTCAGAGGGAGCTAGCTCCTCGTAGTGCTCCCCGAGGTCCACGCAAACCACAGGCGCTGCTTCCCCAGAGCCGGGCGGGAAGAAGGCAGGAAAGGGTGTTCTCCCCGCCCCTTGGCCCCCGCTCCCGGCCCTAGGGAGGGCCCAGCCCCGGCGGGTGCGCCCTTTCCCCAGGCCTGGAGCAGCCCTTGGTCCCCCGGCAGCCGGGGCGGCCCCTCTGGCGTGTCCTGCTGCCGCCTGGGCCGGGCCGGGCCGGGCGGGGACACATCCCGCCTTCGCCGCCTTCAGGGGCGCCGCGTCCCGCTGGCGGCGCCTCATGGCGCGATGCAGCTGCAGTGGGAGGGAGAGGAAACCCACCCCCCTCGCCCGGCGGCCGCCTTTGTAACCGCCCGGCCCAGCTCAGCGCGCAGCGGCTCGGGGAGTGCCGGAGCGAGGCGGCGGGAACAGATGGAGCCGGAGGGTAAGGNGGCTGGACCCGCAGCGGCGCTGGCTGCGCTACCCACGGCCTCCCGAGCGCCAGCTGCGGGCTCACCCCGAGCTGCTGGCTGCCCCGCACACGCAGCCTGGACCTGGCGTCCCTGTGCGGCTCACAATGGCCCGGGAATCCATGTTTGAGTAAATGCAGCACTGAATTGTGTAAATATATCTTTAGTTCTCCGAAAACCACACAAAATCAGTTCTGTTAAACATTCATTTTAGTATAACTGCTATTTACTGTATAGATTAAATTTATTTCCTGCCAATCCATATTTAGGCACCTATGAAATGCTGGGGTTTTTTTCTCTCTCCTTTTTAAATACCTTTTGGAACTGTTAGTACTCAAAATGTAAACGATTTCCAGTTGCAAATTGAAAATCTCTTAACCATAATGGTCTGTTGTGTTTAGCTGGCTGTCCCTGTAAAACCAAAATTCTCGTGGGGAGGGGAAGAAAAAGAAGAAAAAAAAAAACTGCCCTAAAACGCCTTATGAGAATCATGTTTAGAAAACTGGCCATGTGCACCATAGCTGTTTTTTAAACCTCAGTACTTATGTCACATTTCCTATTCCAAATATTAAGAGTGGTTTAACTATGTTAAAGGGGTATACTCTACCTTAGTTCCATTGCAAACTTTAGGGAATTTTAACACAAAGGAAAATAGCTCTGCGACATAAAAGAATCTTGCAGTGCCTGATACGCAGCGGCACCAAGGAATGGGAGAGACTATTGGCAATTGTTAATGACCACAACTGGTTTTGTTGAGAAGCATGCAGAATGGAAGGGGTTACAAGAACCAATACACTGATAGAAGTATTCTTGCATTCTTTAGAAGTTTATCTTTCATAGGAAGCTGTTTTTCACAATGCTAGGAGTATGTTTTAGAGTTCATACTCCATCTAACAGAGCTGTGTTTATAATATCCCTTGAAATAAGAAAGCTGGGTTGTTCCTGATTTAGCTCACTTGTGACCCAGTTCTTTGTATTGTATATGTTCTTACCTAAATGAGGCTAAATAAAAATTATAAAAATGAGACTGAATTTGAAGGAACTCCTTTTAAAGTAATAAATTCTTATTTTTAAAATGTGAAGTTTTCTGCCCTGCTACTTGGGTAGGTAAAAGCTGGATCAACCTAGGAAAGATTATGGTGAGTTTCAGAGCTGCTGAAGTTTCCCACCTGCCCTTGATGCAGAGATACTCAGGCAATCTGACTTCTTGCACCTCCTTGGGCAGCAATCTTCAATACATTAATTTTTAGAGGCTGGTCCTCCCACATGGCTTGGAGCCTGCAGCAGTTGAAATTCCCATGTTTGCAGCCTCCTGTTCTAATAGGAAATCTGTAGATCTTGCTTGCTCTTGTGGCTCTGATGTGCCTTGCTTGCATAGTCCTGGCTGGAATCATTCTTGAATGGGGCTGGAATTGCTGTTGTCCAGTCTCATTTGGTGCAGCTTCTTGCATTTAAATGTATGTCTAAAACTCTCTCTGAAAGTGAAGCCGGGACTTTCTCTTTCTGGAGGACCTTTGCCTCTTGCTGAGTGTGCAGATCTAAGGCCTGTCAGGTATCTTCCACAGAGGAAGGGTAGAAAGATGAAG
Source organism: Toxostoma redivivum (assembly GCA_013397375.1). Classification (NCBI taxonomy): domain Eukaryota; kingdom Metazoa; phylum Chordata; class Aves; order Passeriformes; family Mimidae; genus Toxostoma; species Toxostoma redivivum. The sequence continues at coordinate 37,085 of VXBI01002368.1, read as the reverse complement.
TTGATACAAGGTTGCCCTTTCCTTAAGGAAATCCAATGTACTGTACTAATGCTACAGGAATACTGACCAACATAATTCTTGTGTGTCTCTCCTCAACTAACGTTGGCTGAGGTGATAATGTAGGACAAGGTTGGGACTGCAGAGTGTATTTGGTCTTGGAATGTCTCAGAGGTGCAAGACAGAATATTATATTAAAAATAATAAAAACAGTAGAATCATAGTGATGATGGTTCTCATGGCTTTTTGTGTGGGATGAGCTTCTGTAGTGTGATCCAGAATGAGGAAGACTGCCTTAGATCAGTAATGATGGAAGTGGGATGTTGAAACCTTGTGGCACCAGGAGTGACAGACTTGGGAAGTCAGAATCCCAGATGCTGATTTTTCACATGTGCATTGTTTGCACTGCAGTGTTTTCAAGGCAGATTTTGTGGCTGGGTTTTCCAAAGTTTTCCAATGGTTTTATACTCTGAGTTCCCTGATCAGGCTCAACTTGTTTGGTTTTGAGAAAGCTTTGTTCTCAAACATGCTATGTGAGATGGAGTGATGTGGCCAATGCTGCCCTCTGAAATATGACCTAAAGTCCAACCGTTTCCTACTGGTTTTCAATAAAAAATATACAGCTAACTTCTGCAGGAGGTTTTGGGAACAGCTTTGTCTTCCCATGTGTCCATAAGCTCAAACAACGCTGAATGTTCCTGACTGAAGCATGCCTGTTCCTGCTGACCAAGCTCAATAGTTAATGGATGCATGGGTTTTTTTCAAGATTGTCTGATCTTTTTTTTTTTTTTTAGGGATCTTGATAAGATTATTGGAGATCAATAATGGTCCTGCTTTGGTCAGTGAGTTTGACCTAGTGGTCTGTGTGAGAATTGAAAGGCAGGGAATGTACATGCAGCAATGATGTGATTAATGCTTTAATTCCTCTGACTGTGCATTGGTTTCTACCAAAGCTACAAAATTGTGAAATGCTTTTGAGTAACATTAGTTTTCTTCAAGCTGTTTTGTTAAAATTTACATTTTAGTTTTTAAATTTTTCATTTACTGAAAACTCAATTTGAAGCTAAAAGAGGTGACTGATAAAACCTAAGTAATGATATTTCTAGCTCCCTGGATACAGATATTGTGTTGGACTTTTGAACCATTGATTGTGTAGATGTTAACTTGAGTTGAGTGAACAGTGGCAGATTAAAGGCCATAATAACTACTTTGTTATCCATTTGTATTGATATTATCAAATTTTAATGTGAAATTTGAGGTTTTGCTCAAGAGAACTGAATGATATTTCACCAACGATGACTTGTGATTCTTAGATAATGATGAATATTGATGCTCTTTTGAAAATATGTCTCTTGTTCCAAAATCTCTGAACTAGCTGCAAGTTCCTTTTGAGTAAAAAATAATGACTTCAAATATTTCTCAGATGTGGGCACAGAGTACATGACATAGCCTGAGCTAAGATGGACTTGGACATGAGTGAGAGGAGAGGAAAAATAGGAGGGAGTATCGTTGAACTCCTTTCCATGATGTGACTGCTCTCGAGCCATGCTGCATGCCGGTCACCAGCTCTCAGGGCTCTCATTTTTTTTTGTCCTCTGCCAACCCCTTTGAACAACCCACTGAGAACTGAGCCTGGAACCCCTGAGCACAGGACCCCAGACCTTCTTGGTGAAAATCCATGTGAAATTGAAAATAGATGTCTGCAGCTCAGTGTTGCATTCTCTGGAACACTTGGGAGGCAGTCAAGTCACAGCACCTGACTGGTTTGGAGATTATGAGTGGTGAAATTTGAGATGCCTTTGTTGGTGGAACAATAGTGAGGTACACTGGAAAGTGCTTCCAGGGGAACCTTTTTTCCCCTCCCTCTACTCTCCCTCCTCCCATTTCCAGCCAGCTCCTAAAAGCAAGGGTTATTATAAGTAGGTTCACATCCTACACTTTGCTGTATCTTAAAATTTTATGGGTCTTTGGGTTTTATTTCAAAGTTTGTGACTGTTCATTCTATCTGTGCTGCCTGTTGTTAGGAGCTGCAGATACTGCAATACCAAGTGTTTGCTTTACCTGGGTTCCCGGCAAGTGCCAGCCTGTGCAGAGAAGATGTGCTGGTGCATGGTGTCCCTGCTGGTGATGCTAATTGGAGTGACAGCCTCATGCTCATCTCCGCTCCTTTGGTGTCACCTTGACTGGTGCAGTGTCTGAGACAAAGGACACTGCACTCTATGGTCCATGTGACAAAAAACCTTTTTATTGTTCTGACTTCACCTTAAATAACTTCCTTAATGTTCCCAGGTAAGTGCCTGTGATTGGTTTAAAGTTCAGGCTGCTCAGCTCTTTGACCAATAGCCTCTGCACCTTGGGCTGGGACTCATTGGTTCAAATCTGAGTCTATCTCCAATTCTGTCCTATCTCTGTTCTCTGGGGGCCTGTCTATCAGGCCAGGTTGTTTCTCCCATCTGTGGCCAGATTAACTGCCCAGTGTAAGCCAGTTTACACTGTGATACCTTGATGGTGTGGCTGTTGCTTTTTCTGGCAATGGTCACCATGCCCTTCTATAAGAAATATGCAGGTCTGCAGTTGTGGTCTGGCTTCTCAGGGTTAATTTCTTGAGTTTAAGTGGCATTATTTAAAGCACATTGCCTCTGTGGTCCCTGACCACTGCCTCACAAAATGCTCCCTGCCTTTTCTTCTGGTCTTACTGACTTTTGTTGATATTTTTGTCTTTCTGTGAAAGAGTTTATTGGTATTACCTGCTTCCTTGTTTTCTGGGTTGCACTTTTCTTGCTATTTGCCTGGGGTTAAGACCCTTGTGTGAAACAGAAAGCTAATGATTTAACTGCTATGAGAGGGCTTGGTGAAGAATTGAGGTGGAAAACTGTGAACAGGAGGTTGTTGAAATAGCATAATCTCAGTCATGTCATGCAGGGACTCCCTGCAGGATACTTGAGGGGCTCAGCAAAGTGAGTTCATCAACTCCTCATCTATAATCCCTCCATTAACAGAGAGATGCAATTCCTACCTTGAAGCCAGGCCATTTGAATAACCTTTCAGATATGGGCACAATACTTTTGTCCCTCAGTCTTTCTTCTCTCCCTCTTAGTATAATTAATTTTGTGGTTATGAACTCTAAAAACCAACAGCTCTTTCACAGTTAACCATCAGTATAAAAAAGTTGCAGGAGTGCTAAAATGGGATTTTTCTCCTTTTTTAAGAAGCTTGGTACTGCCTGAATGATGTGATACGTGTTAGTGGTGAGGCTAGTAAATCTGGCTTTACTGTCACACTGCATCCCCAAGAGGCATTGTTGGTCCCTCTCTGTATTTGTGCTGGGCACCAATAGCCTGAGAAGGATGTTTTTTGTCTTGAAGAAATATGTCAAGTGTTACCAACTTTGGTGTTTTAAATGCTGGTGACTTTCTAGAGAGCTCAGAGTTACTAAAGGCATGAATAACCATTTTTAAATTTTAAAATTTCATAGGCCTCTGGAGTTTAAATGTGTTGGAAGTATTGATACCTGTTCATAGGGCACTCTTGAGGTTGGGTCAGAAGCAGTCATTGAGCAGTGATTAGAGTCATGTAGAATTAATGATCATCATATCTGTTGTTAGTCATAGGAAAAATGCATCTTTTGGGAAGACAGACTCTTCAAGGTACTAACAGGGACAGAGCAGATCACTGGCCATTGCTATGAGAGGTGAGGAGCTCTGAAATGTTGTAGGTCCTCATGCATTTCAGCATGTCTGTGAGCAATTACTTTACTGTAATTGTATTTTAAAATCCTGAAATGTCCCCTTTTAAAGATTGTTCTAGTTCTTTATTTCTTCTTTATCCATCTCACTTTATGCTGGTTCACAGAAATTCTTTTATTTAATAAATATTCAAGGAGAGAGCATAATTTTTATGCTGGACTATTGAATTAATCAATTGCATGTGTTATTTGCCATTTTTCTCTCTTCAAGCATTTTGAATAATCTCCACTGAAGTATACAGAATCACTGCTAAAAGTGTAGTACCTTTATGGTTAATTTCTGATATTCACTGAGCTGGTTAATTAATCTGAATGGCTAAAACACTAACACAGAGTCCAGAGTTGACACTGGTTAGATGTCAGCCTGTTATTGGGAGCCCAGCCTCTATCCTTGGGATAGAGCATTTGAATACAGTGTGTGCAAGCAGCATACACATCTGTACATGGCATCATGGATGGAGATTTTTGGAGGTTACCAGTCTTGATATTAATCTAATTTCTAAAAGTCCAAAGAACCCAGCAGTCACAGTACTTTTAAAAAGACAGAGTGACATCTAAATATCACTTGGATGTCAGAGGTTTCTCCTCTTTATTTTATACTTCTGAAAAACAGGCAGGTATCTGATTATAATGAAGGAATTTAACACTGGGCTCTAGTTTTCTTAAACTCTTGGCCTCTTTTTACTCTTTCTTTTTGAGCTTGCAGGCTCTGAGCAGAAATTCTCTCTTGGTAATTTAACCCTGAGCAAATATTTACATTCATAAGATTCTTGCTACTTCAGTAATCATTTTGAGCCTTGAGGTTGGAACAGGGTGAAAGCTAATGTACCAAACATTGGGACAATGGAACTGTGAAAGGAAGACGAAAGAAGCTTCCCAACATGGGTTTACCATGTTTGATATCAGTCACCTAAGTGTAATTTGGTTGTCACTTTCAGAATGAGGTCTACAGAGATACTGTGTTTTCTGCCACTGGCTCTATGTGTCTGATGGAGGCTTGTGATTTGAATTTTACCCACAACTTCAAAAAGCTGAATAAAAATGTTTGTGTAAAAATTGAAGGGAATGAAGTAGTAGAAGAGAATACTGAAATAGAAAAGAAGGAAAAAGTGAGTACAGTGCAAAAAAACCTGATAGGGGCGTAGGAAGAAATTTTGAAGAAAGAGGGTTTTAAAGTCAAAATTAGTAAGTAATCTGAAATCTGTAAAAGAGGAAACCTGTACAAAATGCTATGAGAGATTAACCTATGAGCACTGCAGAAGTAAGGGAAAGGTTCTCCAGGGTGACACCAACAGAGAGCCGAATAAATACAGTAAAGGAAGGAGCGATGTCTCTGCAGACCAGTGACTGGAAATACCAGCAGATCTCAGCTTCCCATGGGTTTGTTTTTTTCTTAGATTTTGCTGTCACAATCTAGCATCATGCCCTGTGCTGGCTGCAGTGTTTCTGGGAAAGACAGGGAATGAGAATGTACTCAGTTCTCACACTCTTTGAGGGAGAAATATGCAAGGTTCCTCATGGAGCCTCTCAGTGGAGGATGGAGCTTCTTCACATAAGCCCACCTTGGCCACACCTTTGGAGATGTGCTTGGAGCCCCAGGGATTGGGTGGTGGTCTGGCCCTTGGGTCAACCACTGCAGCTCCATGCTGCTGTCAGTGAGCTGCCAGGAGAGCAGGGGTGTGCACACCCGCATGGGATAGCTGAACACATAACCCAGTACAAGCTGGGCGTTGTATTCCGTCTTAAATTGGATGGGAAAAGGGATTGTGCCCCCATAGGTAAAATTGTGCTGTTGGTTGACATAGTTGTACTGGAGCTGTGGCTGAGCCTACAAAAACTGACAATGATTAAGGCCCAGCCCCCAGGCTGTAGTAGTGTACAGCTGCATCTTGGAACTCTTAGGGGTTTGTATTGAAGTAACATATACGATTTTTCTATTTAAATTTTTTTCCTATTTTTTCCTCGTTTGTTGAGTATCTGCAAGCCCCCTGACTGCGGGTAGATGGATTTTGCCTGGAGGAAAACTTCAGCCATTCCAATTTCCTGTTGGAGCCAGGTGTTCCACCTCTGTGAATCGTTCTTCTGGCTGTGGGAGTCATTCATGCAGAGTGAAGTTTCCCATGGAGGAACAAACAGTGCTGCCTGCTGAGCTCTCCCGGATCTGTTTTACTAATTGCTATTGAAATTCTCACAGCCTGTTTCTTGGCTGTAGAAATGCAGAGCCAAATATGGGGGAGAAGTCCCTCTCTAATTATTGCGCGGTTGAGAAATGCATTTCTTAATTTATTTTTTCATCTTATGCAAATACATGCCTTGCTTTGCCATTCCTAATTTACTGGTAGAAGTGCAGGTGTTCACATCTAGGGGAGAGTAAGATTTCCTCAAAATAGTAAAATAAAAATAATAATTTTTAAAAACTCTGTCTCATCCGTACTATGTGGAGTTGTTGGAACTGGGTGTTTGGTTGGAGTTATGGGTGCTTGATCTTGAGGGTTGTGCACTCAAAAGGTTGCTTCACTTGGAATGCAGAACAGATGCTTTTATTATTCACTTGAAAGGATAGTCTGGTGTTTTGTTGGTATTTCCCAGACCATGCAAGTCCAGAAAGTTATTTTAAAAACTGCTAATCCTCTTCTTAGGACAAAGAAATTGGTGAAGCAAATTTTGAGGATAGGAGAGCTGCTCTGTTACTTGTCTGTCTACTTTGGGGTTCTGGCCACAGACTGAAAACCTCTGTTGCAAATGGTTATGGAATAGCTGGCAGCAAGAGGTGGTTTTATTATTTCTTTTCTTCCCCCTACACTCAATTGTTTAAAAATTCCATTGTATCTTAAAGCTGGAGGGTTCATCGACTCACAGAATTCATGGCCTCCATGGAAATTGAAATTCTTTTATGGCTGGTAACAGAATTTCTAGTTCAGAAACTTATACGGAGTTGTGCCAGTGTTTTACTTGTATGTTTGAAGTGTTAAAACGTTGTATCATGACATGATATAATGAGGGTGGATGTTCCACCCCACTCCTCTGTGCAAAGTGTTGAATTTTGGGTTTGAGCTGATCCATTCAGAGCTGTAAGGAGCCTGCAGGTGAGTTGCCTCCAGCTGCACAGTGAGCACTGTTTTATTGCTCCCTTTTTTCTCTTCTCTCTTGGTTGGATTAGGTTTCACTATGGAGAATTGAACAGGATCTTGCTGAATGATTTTTGATGACAGCAGAGCCTCTATAGGGTGGTGGTTTCCTCTCTCTTCAATTGAGGGTTAGAAATCCAGGAGTCATAGGTGGTGCCTGTAATCTGGGAGAGGCTTGGTGAAATGCTCATAAAAATCTTAAACGTTGAGAATACAGGTTTTAAATGTGACTCTTTGATTCCCCTACATCTGCTTTTGCACCTGTACTGTTTGGGTCTCCCAGCCACAAAGGTATTGTATGCTAAGAGTATATTCCAAATCTGCTAAACACATTAGATTATCCTGTCTCCTGTTTTCTGCTACTCTGTTCTGTCTGCTTTATTGGATGAACATCAAGCTTCTGTTGAGTCCTAGTCATCTGTTTGTCTCACTTCACAGTGCCTGAGGAATCCTTGAGTACTACTGATGTGGCTCAGCATCAACCTACTGCTTTTTTTTTTTTTTTTTTTTTTTTTTCTACCTGTTTTTG
>VXBI01002368.1:1192-29679 GCA_013397375.1 Toxostoma redivivum | reverse complement strand
TTTTTTTTTTTTTTTCATTTCCAACTGTTCTTGGTCTCTTCCCTCTGACATATTCCAGTTCTGTGGAAGCTCCAGGATATTCCTGATGACATCTTTTCCCAAGATGTTTGTGCTGTGACATCTGCTTGGCTGACTAATAAAAATTAATAAACCCTGAGTTACTGCAGTTTGAGCTGAACTTAGCCTAGTTCTTCAGATCCTTCTAGAGATCATTTTTGTGCATTACTTTCAGCCCTCTAAAACTTTTAGTTTTATATCCAAACAATTGAGGTTTAGATAGATTGTGTTTGTGGAGTTATGTGTGTGTTGTTATGTGCTGCGATTTCTCTGATGTTTAATTTAATCCCCACCCCCCTCTGAATTTATGTTCCTCTATCTTGTGATGGAAGAAGCAATCTTACCTATTAAATGAGACTTTTGAGCATGTAATCTCTTGGTTTAGCTTGCAGAATTCTGGGTGTGGTGATATGATAAATAACAAAATCTGTCATTGTTGTCATTCCTTAGTACCATGCGTCCCACAGGCACCTACTGAAGAGGTGCTTGGCACTAAAAGCTGATTTTTTATTTCACCAGGTAGTGGGAAAAATAAGATGAGACTTAATCTAATATCCATTTGATTGGTAAAACAATGTATTGATCTATCTTTTGAAATGCATTAAAGATGTTTAAATGACATGTGCCTAAGTTTCTAAAAATACTGCAGAATCATAATTTGCAGTAAAGACTTTAAAATACTTTCTTATGAAATAAAATTTTTCTTTCTTTTTAAAATATTAGTAAGTTTTCAAAGGGAACACAGTTATAGAAGGGGAAGTAGTTAAAATATGATTCTGTAACTTCCATTTTGGTTTTGTTTGTTTATTTTTTTAAGACTGGAAAATCAGACAGTACTTTAAGGATTTTTTAAGTTGATGCTGGGGATTGCAGTGGCGTGCCCTTGCTGAGAAGGCTTGTGGCAGACCTTCAAATCCAAATCCTTATTTTTCAATCTGGTGTAGTGATGATTGCTCTCCTTTATTTCACTTAGAAGCAGAGTATGCTTTTCAGCAACTTCAGTGTTAAAAGACATGACCTAAAGAAATTCTGTAGTTTCCCCCCAATGATTCTGCTGCCAGATAAATATATTGGAGGGAGATCACACTTTCAGGGATTAACACAGGCTGGAGCAAGATAAGGCCTTGTCTAAACAGAGTAGGCAGTGCTTTGCCTGGGTATTGCTTCTTGGATGTCTTCTAATGTCGGTACAGTCAGCCAGATTGGATGTTCAGAGTTTCCCAGAGAAAGAGAATCTATTGGAAAAATACTTATCCAAAAGGGAGCCTGAACTGGAAATATGGTGATAATGTTCAAGTTACTGTTGGATTTATAATGAGAGTTCTGCTTAAAATTATGCTTCTTAATTATATGTATTTTTAGGTGGTGTTACAACTGGGTAATAGACTTGTATAAATGTGTCTACTGAATGAATGTGTAATTAATGTCCAGAATAAAAGAAATGTAATTAACAAGATTTTCTTTGTAAGGACTGCATTTGTCAATAGGTTTGTCTCTTCTTTGTTAGCAACCTGGTCTAGTGGAAAGTGTCCCTGCCCATGGTTAGGGGGATTTGAATATAGTGGTCATTAAGGTCACTTCCAATGCAAACCATGTGTGAATCTATAATTCTACAGATAGGCAGAAACTGGATGTAGGTTGTTACACTTCCTTGTTTTGGCTCTGACTTGTAGTGAGTTTGGTTTTGGCTCTGACTTGTAGTGAGTTTGGTTTTCAGTGATGAAAATGTGTTGCTGTGTCTTTAGCTGACTCTTCAACTGACTGAATTTGTCCCCTCTCCTTGCACACCTATTCAAGATGTGGCATAGAGTCTTCATTTCAACTTGCTGGTATTGATTAAACTGTAGTGTCCAATTTTTTTTCCTCTTCCTTTTGGAATACATTAAATGCATTTTTAAGAGCTGGATGTCACAATTGCAGGATTTGAACTAGTTTTTTTAAATAAAAAGTCCACAAAAACTGGAAGTCTGTATTTTTTCCACCCTGTTATTTTTACGTTTACTTAATGACAGTCATGATAGAGGGTGATTTATGCAGGATTTGAAATTCAGCTCAGCTGTGGATTTCTACAGCAGTTTATAGATAGCTTAGAAAGAAATGTTTGTAGAGGCTAGATTGTGACAGTGTTTGGTTCTTTTGTCTGGCTGAAATTTGTATCATAATCATTAAAGATATTGACATCTCTAGTCTCTTACTTGGAGTTGACCTTGATAGGTCAGTGCTGCTGCTCTTTGTCAATTCCACCCATTACATCTATTCTCTATGTAGTCCAAATACAAGGACTTAAAATTGAATTGAATGGATTTTGTGGTTTTGTTAAATATTAATATTAAATATTAAATCTAATGTGTTTTTTTGGCTTGGGTTTTGTCTTGTAGTGTTAGGATTTTTTTTTTAAACTAATTGCTTTTTGAGAGAAGTCAAGAGTTTCCCTGTGCTAGTCTCCAAATTTGGAGCACTCTTTAAGATCTCTGCTGCTAAAACAGCTTGCAGGTAGTCAGCTCCTGCCTTTTTGGGGCAGTCCATGTAAACTCAGCTGAGGTCTGGCCAGCATGGCTAAGGGTCTTCTGCCTGGGAAGATACCTTTGAAATCTTTGTTACAAGTACTGTTTTGGGGGTGTTTTTCTTGTTTTCGTTGGGGGATTTGTGGAGTTTTTTTGTGGGAGGAGGGATGTTGTGCTTGGTTTTGTTTAATTCTTTTGTTTTGGGGTTTTATTTTGTTTGTTTGGGGTTTTTTTGAGTGTGTTTGGTTTTTAAGAAGACCTTCAAAACTAACATCATGTGTTGTATGCATGCTGGAATAGCTTCATCCCAGTGGAGGCAAACAGCAGATCCTTGGCAGTACAAGCTCAGCCTTAGTTTGCGCTATATATTATTGGATCCTTGGATGGATTTTCCACTAGAAAAGAAGCATTATCTTCTGAGTTGCAGTAGGCTAGCCCACTATTAAAAGTTGGCTTGCAGTGTTTGTAAATGTAGGCACACCATCGTTTTATATAATGTAGCTGGGGTTATTATAAGCAGTGACATGTTTTCTGCTCTTTGTCACCATGCTTAGTTTCATGGTGTCATGATTTGGGAATGGTACTCCCCACTTAAGTGTTCCCACCACGACTTTCCAAACGGTGCTCCACTTGTTCTCTCCCTCTTGGCAGCTGTATAGGAGAATTGGAGACACAGCAGATAAAGATCATGAGTTGAGAGAAGATAAATTTACTGAAAACAGCAGTGAGGTAAGAAAATTAACAGTAAGGACAACAATAGTAATACAGAATGAACAGGAGAGAGGCCAACAATTTATGTGCTTATCACCACGCAGGACCCCTGACAATACCTGACCACGCCATGCTGTGCTGCTTGGAAGGGACCCTCCTGTCCATCCTGGAAAATGATGTGCAGTGTTATGGAATAGCCTGTGTTCTACAGTAAAAATTAACCCTGCCATGGCTGGAACCAGAACGCATGGTTTTTTTGGGATGACACTTCAGAAACAAGCACTGATACTCGAGTTTTTAGTCCTGTAGTCAGCCTGCAATACTAAGCAGACCCACAGTACAGCAGAGGAAAAATACTGACGTGTGTCTTATCAGGGGAAAAAATATTCTGAGTTTGTGGCGGTTCAGTATATTCCCTTGCGGTTAGATTGAGCTTTGTAAGAAAATGGATATTTATTTTCCCCAAATTTAGGTCCCAAGTATGCTCAGAGAGCTGAACTCAATGTAGAGTTCCCTACAAGTTATGTTATTCAATCTTCCTAGATTATCTTTAAAAGCATTTGAGGACACAGACTGGTAAAGTAATCTTAGTTTAAGATCTGGGGTGCTTAACAAATGAGGTTTGTCTACAACCTGTCAATATCATTAGGAAAAAGTCCAGGCTATTCTAAATAGTTTTTCTATTATCTCTCCCACTCTCTATTTACAGACTTGATAGGAGTTTTATTGTTTATGTAGCAGGAAAGACTTTGGTCTGTAAGAGCAGGAAATGACAGAAAAAAATGTTTACTGCCTGTTACATCCCTCTGTTCCAGTGGGAAAATAAAAGTAGGAACCAAATCTTGTTTTTTCCCCCTCCATTTTCCTCTTTGTCAGAGGGGATGTGTTTGTACGGTAGAAATTGATTGAAGAAGTTCCTTTTGTGCTTCAGCTTGTGAAGTACATGGGTCCATCTGGAAAGACTAGATTTCTTTCTGTTTGGGAGATTAGCAAAAATTGCAGCAGTCAAAGAAAAATATCTGTCATTCTTGAAGCAAATGTAAGATGTTTAGTGATCAGTAGCTCAGGTGTTTACGTGAGGGCAGGGGAAAAAGAGATGCTAAAAAGTGGGGGAATTTGAGTTCTGCCAAAGAAAGGAGCTTTGCAATGATCTTATTCATTGGGTAACAGTCTAAACTGTTGGCTCTGCAGCAGTTCTGGGGGTCCTGCAGGCAGTCGCAGTGGTAACAGAGATTGTCTTGGCATCTTATAGTGGCTGATCAGGTCTAAAAGAAGAAATTAAATTTCTGTATTTCTGACCTGTTCACCAGTGAGTGCTCTACTGCTGTTACAGGAAACTTGCTAATATTGTCAGGAGTGCTCCCTTGTCCCCTTCCTCCCTTGAGCTGCTACTGTTCTGGCAGCCAGCAGTCTTGGCACCAACACCAAAGGCAAAACTAGAAAGATGAATGTTTAAGGAATCTCTAAGATTTATGTCAGGAAAAGATTCCTTTAGTGAGAAGCTGGTGTCGTGGTGGAGTTACATCTTTTTGTATTGGATAAAGTGGCATTTGATTGAGTCCACAGAAGACCACAGATCTCCTTCACTGGAAAAAGTGGGTGTTGTAGAAAACTCAAGATACGGTCCTGCTAATTCTTGTAAATCTCTCAGCTTCTTTCCATGCTCCTAAACACAGGGTTTGCAATCTCTAATGGGGGATGAGGACTCCTCACTGAAGTGGCTTTATTTGGCACTGTGATAAGACATTCTGGTGCCTTGAGCTGTAACACAACTTAAATTTGGCACCGTTGCTGCCCTGCAGTTTGTGGAGGAGGGCTCCTCTTATACATTAAGAGTTTGGAGCTTTTTATTCTTCTAAGACTAATAGCAAGATCATATCTTTACCTTGGAGCACCAGGGATAAATGCATGGTATATTGCAGTAACTGATTTTATTTTTTTAAATTTTAATAACTGTATTAACCTTTTTAGCTACCTAGAGTATTTTTAGATTTCACCTAAACAACTAGGCATGGAACTAGGAGGTTACTGAGAGGTAAGGTGCTGCTCTAGTGTTCTGGCTTTCTCTGCAGTTACGCAGACCATGTTTTGCACTCGGTTGCTTGATGGTTTCTGATCAAGAGAATCAGAAACTTGTCCTGTTTCAAGTACTGACTGACTTACACTGTATAATTGAAACAACTGACCTTTTAGATGTTAGTATACAGTGCTTACACTTTGAATCAGCTACTTCTGAACTGAGCTTTGAAGTAATGCTTTTTGGTCTTTGTCAGCTCAGCTGACAGCAGTTGAGAAAGTCAAGAAGATTGGCTTTGTTTCCTCTGACCTCCTGAAGCTTTTTGTCTCTTCCATACTTCATGTTGGTCAGCTGAGGACTTTACTTGGAGTCTATAAAAAAGTGGATTAAGTTCTTTAAGCTGTCTGGAAAACCCTGTTGGACTTGGTTCAGCTTTAAGACTGCCCAAAAGCTTGGGCTGGATCTAGGCTAGTGTGTTACCAGCAAGACTAGCTCTTTGCAAGAGCTAGTGGTGTTTTGGATAACGTTTAAGGTTTCAACTTGATCCAGAGTGCACATATACATGGTCTCCCTTGCAGCCGGATGGATCTTCTCTCCATCTGTAGCATTGGCATTTATTAGTGGCAACTGTGACTTGAGATGCAGAGATTAACAGTCTCTTACAAACCTTTTCTCAGTGGGTGCTGCCTGTTAGAAATTCCTGCTGAGAAATCTGCTTTCACTTTCTCCTGGATAGACTGGACTTTGTGGTTGCCTTCTCTCTTGTGTCAGGTTTGAGGGATTTGGCTTGTAAGGGAGGAGTACACAATTCTTGTAGTATTTCTGTTTCTGATTCAGGAGTGGGAAGCAGTTATAATTGACATTGTTCCGCTTAGAATGTATTCTTAGTTTTTAGTATTTAGTGGTAAATTTTGCTTAGGTAAGACTTTGGGGTTAAAAATATCAAAGAAAGGAAGAATGCCTTGTATTTGCTATGTCTATATCAGTAGTTGCTGCAGCCTATGGAATTGGATCTTTGGAAGGAAGGTGGTGCTGAGGATCACCATCTATCCTGGATGTTAGTATCAAGGGTTTTTACATTAGATCAGCTCATGGTAGGCCCTGAAAGACCACATCCCTGTCAGCTGCCGTTGTGTGCTTGACACACTCACTGAATGCCTCTCCTCTTGAGAGAGAGTAGGTCATATGCTCTGGGACTGTGCTTGGCTACAAATCAAAACACACTAGTATGAAGAGAGGTGGGAGATAGCTTCAAAGGGGTTCTCTGGCTAGCACTAAAATGGGGATGGTAACACATCCCTTGTCAGCCCCTGGAAAACCTGTACAGTGGAGTTTTACAGCCAGCTTGGTGGGGCTGTGGCCCAAGGCTCAAACTGATTCTCTTTGATCGCACACAGGAAAGAAATATCAGAGAGCAGATTAATTCTGTGTCTGTAAGGTGTCCTTTGCTCATCAAATTGATTTTGGATAATGACGAAGTTTATGGAGTCTGACTTCATAACACAGAGCAACCCAGTCTAACACAGAACTCAGCTACTAAACCCAAAAACTAAAGTAGGAGAACCTCAATCCATCCCACTCCTTCTGGTTTGATGGCAGTGACAGCAAGAGATGCCCAGAGCCTGGAGAGGGATCACAGGTCAGCAGGAGAGCACCTTAAGGGCAGTGAAAAACAATTCTGACCACTACAGCCAGTAGATTGGCTTCATTAGGACCCAGCTTAAATTGCTCTATGCACATCAATACAGCATGGAAAATAAACAAGTGGAGTTAAAAGTGGGCAGTCCTATGATAGTACCAGCTGTGGCTGGAGCTAGGCTGGGAGAGAGCTGGGGGTGTTTAACCTGGAGAAGAGAAGGCTCTTGGGAGACCTTAGAGCCCCTTGCAGTGCCTCAAGAGTCTCTAAGAGATTTAGAGTGGGACTTTGGACAAGGGCCTGGAGTGACAGGACAAGGGAGAATGGCTTCCCACTACCAGAGGGCAGGGTTAGATTAGATTTTAGGAAGAAATTCTTGGCTGTGAGAGTGATGAGGCCCTGGGCACAGGTTGTCCAGAGAAGCCATGGCTGCCCCATCTCAGGCAGTGCCCAAGGCCAGGTTGGACATGGCTTGGAGCACCCTGGGACAGTGGGAGATGTCCCTGCCCATGACAGGAACATCTTGTTGAAATGAGACAATCTTTAAAATGCCATTGAGCCCAAATCATTCTAGGACCTTGACAAATAAAGCCATGCTGTGGAGACTGGGCTGCCTTCTCTGGCAATTGGCTTTTGGTGTGATTTCAAACAATTAAAACTTGCTTTAGTGCCATCAGTAGCATGACCATGACCTTCCACAATAAGCAATGAAATTTTTTGAAAGGCCAGGAAGATGCTGCTGTTTTTTTCTGCTTTGTAAGATGATCAGCACTTGTCTTCTTCCTATAAATGTGAGAGTTTCCTGGAGGTGTGTGCCCCATTGTTTGCTCAATTGATTGTGAAATATGTTTCAAAATCAATGTCTTTAATATGTTCATTGGAGGGGGGATTACTTTTCAAATTGAACAATTAAAACTGATAGAAAAGAATAATTTTGTCATGATCCTGGCAATGGCTCCTTTTTGTTTGTTTGTTTTGTGGGGTTTTGTTTGTTTGTTTTTGATTTGTTAAGTTTTTAAAATTTTATTATTACTTGTCTCCAGGAGCTTCATTAGTAGGATTTTCTTGTCATCTATCTTTTTCTTCTTGGCTCAGTCTCTTAATTCTCTTTAGTGATAAAAAAGGAGATGTCTGTTTTTTAAAGTCATTATATCAGAGCTCATTAATGTTGGTTGGGAGAGAAGCACAGGACGTATGTTTCCAAGGCACAGAAAAAAATAGGAAGTTTGATTTCTAGTTAAATATTTGATTTTTTTTTATTTAATGGGTTGCAGCATCCCTGTTGGCCTTGATTAAGGCATCTGATTCTTTATTCCTTTTATGTTTTATTTTTTCCTTCATGAAGGAAAACAGCTTGATATTTCACCCAAGGTGATGGTTTTCCTTTAAAGCTCCAGTTCCAGATTCAGGTAGCTACTTATGGATCTCAGATTAGATTAAGAAGACTAAACAGATATTTGACTGAGATTTTTTAATGTCTTTGTTGGAGGCATACAGCTTTTTAGTAGCTTTTGGACAGTAAGTCATAAAAAATTTGCGTTTCCCAAATTTCAGAGAGGTAAATCCACAAAATCCCTGGATATGTAATAAGAATCTTATGGCTGATCCTCTTCTAAATACCTGTACCTGGCAGAGATTTAGGCTTCTATTTTTTGCATCTCTAATGGCATAGGTAAATATTGTCTCTGTTTATTCGTTTATTTTTTCCTCCCTAGTAAAATTTTTTGTGAGATGTTCTTTGGTGCAGTTCTGTGTCAATCCACCAGATGACACTTGATGCTTAAGGATGAAAATATGAGTGGTCCTGCATGAAAAATTCTGTATTCTTATGTTAACTTAGGAAAAAAAATCAGAACATCTTATTTCCAAAGTGTTTTCATATGATACTTGTAAAATTTGAGAGGTCTGTGCAAATGATACTCCCCATCCCTGGGAGTGTTCAAGGCCAGGCTGGATTGGGCTTGGAGTAGCCTGGGATAGTGGAAGTTGTTCCTGCCTATGGCAGGATAAGGGATGAGATGAGCCTTGAGGGTGCTTCTATGATTCTATACTCTTGTTTAATGAGAGGTTTCTGATGGGAGCAAAGACCCTCAGAAGTGTGTTTTCTTACCCTATTAAACTCATCAGAAGGTGAGTGGTTTTGATATACATTTGTGTGGTGGAGCCCTGGTGCCTTTGCTTGTTTTACCACAATATTGACAGCAATTACAAATCTTCCAAGCTGGGATGCTGCCCTCCATCTTCCCTTACCTCCCTTACCATCTGTTCCCCAAATCCTTTATTTTTCACTTTCATTCTTTTTTCACAACTTTTCTTATAATGTTCATGGTTAGCTCTTTTGTTCCACTTCAGTTTTGTCTCAAAACCCCATAAAAGAATTAGACCAAAACCATAAAACAGTAACTGAGACAAACTGAGCTTTTAAATTGTGTTCAAAAGAAATTTGAAATTGAACAAGGGGATGGTTATGCATCCCTAATTAGAGGCAAAGCTAAGTGAGCATGACAGATTTCTTGATGATAAACCTCAGTCCTGTTTAAACATCTGTTTAATCTCAATAAGTAACAACAGATTATTGCTGCCTCAGATGCAGTTCCTGGGTACCTGTGGGACTCTGGAGGAGCTGTGTTGTGGTGGTGTGTTTGCAGGACCAGTCCCAGCAATCCTGGGGCTTTGTCCACTGTGCAAGATTTACTACAAGTGTCCATAAAATTGTCCTTAAAATCAACTTGTTTCACTAAAAAATAAAAAAAGATCCAGATATTCTCAGGGTGTATGGAAGGGGGCCAAAGATGCATAAAAATTATTTTCTTTTGGATTGAAGAGGATCTGAACAGCTTTTGAAGGCAACCAGAAGACTGCAATGTTCCAAGGGCAGCAAAATATTTACCTTAATATGAACGTGAAATTACTTGTGTGGAAAATCATGTTTTACAGGTTTGGGAAGAGTGGAGTGGGACACCAGTCACAGGGTGGTTCAGTGGGGCTCTCTTTTGGTGCTGTTGGCATTAACTGAGGGCATGGGTGATTTGTTTGACTCCATTTACACACATTTTCTCACATTGGAAAACTTGGGAATTTCTTGAAAGTGGTGTTCTGCCTTTAGTATCTCCTCTTGTGCCCTACTTTTTTTTCTGTAGTCCAACAGGGTCCAAGTTTTGCTTTGTTTCATAATCAGTACAGTAGTTTTCCACCTTTTACATACAGAGATTCTCATTTTTCATATTCGTTTAACATCATGGAAGGATGCTTTCTTGAGAAAATGCGGGTTTTTTTGAGCCAAGAGTGCATTGCCAAATGTTCGTCTAAAGGATGTCATTAGTATGGAGGGAACAAATGATAACCAGCCCAAATCAAAACCTCTTGGCAGCCAGCTACAACAAAGAGCTTTTTGGACTATCTTGTGCCAAACATTTAGACCCGTATGAGAGGCTGTGCTTAAAAGAACAACATTCAAACCAGAAGCCCTAGATGCCATAAAACAGGCAAGTTAGTGCAAGACAAGTGAATTGTAACTTTGTTCCTCAAGCCAGAGTGCAGTTTCATGGCTGTTTGAAAAATCAAAGGACAAAAGTAAATTATCCTTCTGCAGCTACTGAGCTAGTTCTGGGTCCAGAGCATCTCAGGCCAGGCTCTGGTTACAGAGCAGTGCTCTCCCAATTGCCATGCTCAGCACCCAAAATAGCAGCTGACAAAATTCAAATAACTACTTGATTTGTAGTTCTTTGTCTGGGTCCCTTCAGCAAAAACCTGCAAAATCTCAGCTGGGAGATGTTTGAATGCCTGTAATTGATATGTTATTTCATATGAATGGAAATGTTACTTCATGAAGTGCTTTGGGATTTTTGAGGGGTTTTGAAAAGCACCTTTTGTATAATTATGACTGAACACATTCCAAAATCCAAGGTGAGGGCTCTAGAAACTACAGGCTTGAGTTGATTTGAATTTTGCAGATTTTTGTATGGGCACTGATTTTGGATCGATGCAATATTGAAATAAGCAGGATTTTGTTGGTGGGATTGTTTTTTTGTTTGTTTGTGGCTTTTTTTGTGATTTTTTTGTTGTTTTTTGTTTGTTTGTTTTGGGGTTTTTTTGGTTTTTTGGGGGGGCTTTTTGGTTTTGTTTTTTGCTTGTTTGTCTTTTGGTTTGGTTTTTTTTAAATTTTTTTTATTTGTATTTATAAATCTTTGGGTTTTTTAAATTTGTATTTATAAATCTTTGGCTTTTCCTTTGGTGTGGACTGAGATGCATGGATTTGCCATGTCAAGCAAGTTGGCTGCTGCTGGTTCCTGGCAAGGGATCGAGAGCATTTGTACCTCTTAGGCCTGGTAGCGAAATGAGCAATTGAGTGAATTGTAACCTTTTCCTTTACAGCAAAGGATAAATTGAAAGGCAAAATTAAACAAAAATACTTTTGCTTTGTTTTTCATGAAAGTGTGCGTATGTACAACTAATTACAAAAGCTGCAGAATAAAGCCTTAAATGTTAAAAGCTCTTTTCATAAATCAGAAGTAAGAGCAATAGTCCATGTGAAAATTGCTGATATAATCACAGACTCTTCGTTACTATGCAAATTTCTGCAGAGTAAATTTTCTTAACACCATTTTTGGTGTTTCTGTATTAATTTGGGCACTAAGTGAGAGAAAGAAGACCTCTGCTGGTCCAGTTGGATGTTTAATTAGAGGAAAGCAGTATGGCATTCTGCCTGCTCCAGCAGGAGATGCTGCACTGAACCCAAAAGAAGCCTGGAGGGGAAGTCTCCGATTTTTCCCCTGTGCTGGGCACTGATGAGGCTGTGCATCAAATCCTGGGTACAGTTTTGGGCCCCTCATGATAAGAAAGACCTTGAGGGTCTGGAGCATGTCCAGGAAAGAGAACAGAGCTGGGGAAGGGTCTGGAGCATCAGGAGTGGTTGAGGGAGCTGGGGGGGCTCAGCCTGGAGAAGAGGAGGGTCAGGAGAGACTTTGTCTCTCTCCACAACTCCCTGACAGAAGGGGGCAGCCAGAAGACAACAGGAAATTACCTCTTCCCCACCAGGAAAGAATTAGCTTGGCTATTAAGGAAAAGTTCCTTCACTAAAAGTGAAGAATTGGACAGGCTACCAGGGCAGTGGTGGAGTCACCATCCCTGGAAGTGTTCAAAGATGTTGCTGTGGCACTTGAGGACATGGTTTAATGGTGAACATGATGGTGCTGGGTTGGCAGTTGGACTTGATGGTCTTTCAGGTCTTTTCCAGCCTGTCTCGGTTTGAGAGACAGGTATTTGCCAAGGAGAGGCAAGAACCTCTTTTCCCGAGATGGAGACCGCAACTCCCTTCTTTTCAATCGCTATAATTTGAAATTAGACGCTTTCAGGCAGAAGATATGGGGATAGGAATAACAGTTCTTTACTGATATAGCTAACCAAGCTAACCAGGCAAACAGCAGAAAACAACAGCAACTTTAGAAATTGACAATGAAACAGAACAGTACAGCTCAATTTTAGTCCCTTTTTGCCACAGGCTCCTTTTCCCTGAGCTCAGTTCCCGGTGCTGTGGGCAGAGCCGGTCCCGCGCAGCTGCAGAGTCCGGGCTGATGGCGGCAGCTCCGCTGTGAGCGGGAGGTGGGGGGGCGGAGAGGCCGCTCCTCCTGACGGTGCCGGCCGTGCTGCTGCTGCTCAGCAGTGAACAGTGGGATAGGATGGGAAGGTGGCAGGGTGAGGTCCAAACAGCAGGGAAGTGTGGTCTCCAGCATTGAAACCCACAAGGGAAGGAGATGCCAGACCCGGAGCCCCAGCTATCTTTTTCTACCTCCACTCCACGTGCTAGCCTGCCAGCGAGCTCCCTCTCCCCGGCCCCACCCCTCTTCCTTCTTTTCTGTTCTCTTTGTCCATCCCCCTCCTCTCACCTTCCTGCGAGAGAAAACTATTACTAAGTTGTAGCCGCAAGTCTTTAGCATAACAATGGGAAAAGAATTCCACAGAAAGGAAAATAAAGAAAAAAAAATTATTCAACCCCCAACACAGCCTTAAAGATTTTATGATTCTATTGCAGAGTTCTGTCACCTTAAGTAATGAAAAATAGATGTTAATTCAATGAAACCTTTCACTTTTTTTTGTCTAAGGCTGCTGTATTATGGAATTTGGATGGGAATTGGTGCTTGTTTTGGACATCCCATATTTACATTATAGATCCTTACGGAAATATGGTTTCTGTTCCAGATAATGTTACTTTGATATAAATCCTTTTATGAGCCCATCTGCCTCTTTTCTTGTGCTAACAAGTATCTTTAAAAAATGGGGTTGTCAAAATCAATCCAAGGTTCTTCTACATGTGGAAGACAAAATCTTTGATCTGTTAAACCTTGTATGGCAGCAGTGGGATGACCCTGTTTCAGCATGCCATGAAGAGGATTTACGTTCTTTGAAAATCAGGTTTTGATTTAAACCTTGGTTTAAACCCGATTTCTTTCAAATGCACTTACTGCTCAGTGCAGCTGAATCCATATGGGATACTACTCTGTTCTTTTTACTGCTTCTTGCATGAAATGCTATTATGATGCTATCTTCTCTGCATGGTGTCAGTCTCTGCATGCTTCTTCACTTTTTCTTTCCCTGCAGAACTGTGCATTCTATTTGCATTGGGCTGTGACTAATGTACATATTCGTTTTCTGTAGTGCCAGTGATGTTCTGCCAGTGTTTTAGTAGGGGATTCCCACAAGAATTCTCCTGCCTCTCCCATGTGGAGGAGTTCTGGGCACCAAGAATACATGTACTTCAGTTATTTACTTGTGGGGTGGGAGAACAAAGGCTCCTATTTATTTCTTTTTGTTTGAAACAATACTACCAGCTTGCTGACTGGTGCTGAAGGGAGTTAGTCCTGTCCCAGGAGCTGGGTAGGATGCTGGCCAGGAGTCCATGCTATAGTTCTATTGCTGCTGTGAAACCTTGGCAACATTTTCCTTTTCTTAAAAAATTTTCTTTCATTTTCAAACATTCTTTGTTTGAATTGTGAACAAAGCCTGTTTTTAGTAAGTATTTGTACAGTGTTTATCTCGATGGGCTCTGCTTTCCTTTGGGATTGTTTGGTGCCTTTGTAGGAATAATAGAATTATAACTAGCGATTGGTCCAACAAGCTATCAAAATGCTCTCACCAAGAGCAAGCCCTGGTGTCCCACATCCCTGAGCTTTCCAAAAACTGAAATCCTTGTAAAGGCAGCTGGCAAGTTGCCTTTGAATACACATGTATTCAGCTAATTGCAGAGATTCATTTTCCTCACTAATGACTTCAGAATGTCATGGACCTGAGCACAGTGTGCTGCTCCTGTGCACTTCTGCTATGGGAGCAGTGATATGGATTTTGGGAAGAAAACTGTTCAGTGATGTTATTTGCAGATATATTTATATTCATATTTTTCTTAAAGAGATGATACATAAAATTAATCATGAACAAATGCTGTAACACAAGCAAACTATGTCTCCTTAAGTTTGAAGTTATTAAAGGGAGTGGTTGTCAAGGTGTATATGTGTACATATATGTGTATAATGTATGGATGCATATATACATATGTTAAAAATTAAGAATTACATATAAAAAATTAAAAATAATTGGCCTGGCTCATGTTCTTGCTAAAGCTGCCCACCATTCAGAGCATAAAACTGTGGTTCCCCTTGCACAAAGACTACCTTTGTTTTTTGGGTGAAGTCATGGTCTATTTTAAACCCTGTGTTTTAATAATGAAGTTCACTGAAAACTGAAGGAAATGAGACCATGAGCTTTTGTCCTGATAAAAACCAAACTGGAGCTTGCAAAGTCAGCTGTGAATAAATATGTGTGTCATAGTTTATGGTTTCAGTTTTCGAGTTTTTTTTTCCTCTTTTCTAAATGTTTTGGAAGAAATATGCAACTCCCATCAGTGACCTCATACAAATAAGTTCTATTTACTTTCAAAGCATTTTTGGCCTATGAAAATAAAATGAAAGTGGAAAAAGGCACTTCTCACCTTTCATATTTGTTTCTGATAGATTTCATTGAGCTGAACTTCCAGCTCCTCCTGTTCCCCACATCATACTGACTCAATTCTGGGTTTTTTCTCCTGGTGTGTTCCAGAGCAGAACACTCTAGGGACACCAGCCCAAGAATGAAACTCAGAAGTGTTTGTGCATAAAGGAATGGTCAGCACTGCCTGTCTGTTGTCAATGATGATAATAGCAATTATAACCTATTATTAGTACAGTGAAATTTAATACATTTATTGAACATGTGATATGAAATGCTGGGTCAAAGGTCTCTAAAGACCCATTAATCTAGCTTTTTTGAGGAGTATTTTTTTGGTTGTTTTAGTAGAAATATTACCCAGTTTAGGTAGTTGAAGTTAACCTCTTTTTTTGCCACCATTTAAACTATGCAAGTGGTTTAAACCTCTCTCTTTATTTTTACTTCAGGTCTTAATGGGGAGCGTTTCTAAAATAAGTTTCAGAAATTTGTATGACCAGGGCAAAAATTTCTGTTTAGTTTGTTTAAGACGAAAAGAGCAAAGATGCTGAGTTCTTAAAGGAATATATTTTGGCAGCAGAGGTGATTGACAGCAGAACTACCTCCATTTTCTCAAAAGTTACTTGGTTTTCAAAAGTTTATCTTGCAACAGAACAGTGACAAAACCCCCTTGCTGTCTTAATGCCTTTAAGGTAACTTCTAGTGGATTTGAATGATCAAACTTTAAAGTTGCAGTGCCCCGGTAGTGATGGCACATGCAGGGGGAAATAATAATTAATGAACACTGTTTCATATAGCTTTTTAAAATTTATCTTTTAAAGCAGCCAGGATCTGTAGAGTAGCACTTGTATGCCTCATTAGTGCATATGAGGAATTTTTCTCCTGCTATATCAGAAGGAAATGCTGGGTGTTACCAGAGATGGGTTTAAAATGTTGAAAACTTAGAGGAGGATTGTGAAAAGTCATCTTTTAAAAAATCACTTCAGTTTCCTTTCAGGTGACTTGGACTAGGTTGAAGTATATGGCAAACTTGTATGACTCATGAAAGTACCGAGTGTTCTGCCTTCCTAAGGTGTTAGCTCTGCACAGGAGAAAACTGTAAAAATACATATTGCAAACCACAGTGTTCCCAAATCTAATGGGGACCTCTATAAATCTCCATTTCCATGGGCGGGTGTACCACTTCACCTTTAGTGGTGTTATTTAGTGGTAGTATATACCAGATAATATAATACAACTTGTACATCTCTCAGACATATTAGTAATTGTACATATTTTTGTTGGTTATTAAAAAGATATGATTCCATTCAAAAAAACAAGGCTCTTTTGCTTGTTCCTCTTTGACTCAAGTGATTCATTGCATCTTCTTAGGGTTTTGGATTTTTTTTAGTTTAGTTTTGGTGCATGCAACTAGTGATAGTATGAATATACAGCAACACAAGTGTCTGCATCAGACATCACTGTTGCAGTTAGACAAGCTGACTTTTCCTCTGTTTCATTGGTAGGTGAATGTAGTTGTCAGCATAAAATATAGGGTAAACAAATAATAGATATCAACTTGTTCCCTGTTTTGCTGAGTACATGATTTGAAATTATAGCTTGTCCTTGACAATGTCTTCCTTTTGTTTTGGGGGTTTTGTTGTAATTTTATCTCTGTTCTTCCAATAAGAGGTTATCAGTCATCTACAAGCTGCCACCAACCATGAGATTAACTCTTCATTTCTTTGCACACGCAAAGTTCTGATAAAAAGCTTCAAGAAGATCACAGGAGAATCACCTAATAATTAATTGCCAGTCATTTGTCAGATTTGTTCAATTTATTTTTTTGCGATAAAAGATTAAAGTCTGTTTTTCCCCTCAGCTTTGTCCATCTGATACGTTGCCTTGTTACTAGGAGATGAGGTATGATTTGTATGATGTGTATATTCCTCTCCTGGAGCCACAGTGGTTTTAGCCACATAATCATAGGAATGTAGGCTGGTCAGTCTGTTGCTATTTAGCTGTAAAAAGTCTAAAACAGTGATGTTTGTTTGTTCAGGGAGGCTTCAAAGAAATCTGGCTGCCCTTTCCAGACATACCTGGATATGTGCAATTTTTGTATACATATAGAAATAAATATATTCTTGACCTTTAATAATCAATATATGCTCTCCCTGCAATTTCTTGACCTTTGGCTCAGCCTCACTGTTTACCTTTGTCTCTGCCTGGCAGCTGCCTTTTAAAGAAAAGAATAATGAATCTGAGCTGCTCCCTGATCTTGTTGAGCTTCCTTGGTAATTGATGGTGTGGTTTCCTGAGTAAGTGAGGTTTATGCATTGTGTTTTCTGTCCCTTCTTGCTCCTCAGGCTCATATCAGAGTGGTCAATAAAAGGAGTAAGGAGCTATACAATTTTTTTTTTCCTTTTCCTTTCTGTTTTTCCAAAATTTATTAGCCAGATAGACTGGTCCCTAGAGACGAGACAAGTGTGCAGAAGCATCAGGATGGCGGCTGCCAGCTGGACAATGGACATTTGAGTTGCTCCGGACTAGCCCCATCCTGCACTGGTTGGTGCCTGCTGGAGCTGGAAGAGGGGCACAGTGGAAAGCTGGCATGGTGTGAGTGGATGTGGCCAGAAACATGTAAGCCCATGCCAGGTGAGCCCTGCAGAACTGCTCCATGGTTTTAGGTTGCTCTGGTTTCCGCCTGCTTAGATTTCTAAGCCCTTTCATCCCTTCCCCTTTGCTTGTGTGTAGCAGCTAGTGTTTTATAGTGCTTTGCTGTGTTTGAATTGGCAGATTTAATTCTGCTGTTCCTTGACTTTGTATGAAGTGAGATTTTGCTGTGAGTGAAATTTTGCTGTTGGTAGTTATGAAGACATGGTGGTGAGGCCACCTGTAGGAACTTGGGAAAGCATGGAGAGTTGTACTGTGTGATCTGGCTCACATGTAATCAGAAAAACTGATATTTATTGTGATAGCATAAAATCAGATTTGAGTTTTGTTTGTATTAGGGTTTTTGATGTGTGGCCTTATAAAGAAATGTTGAACTTGGAGGAAAACAGGTGGAAATATATGGGTTGGACTGTTTACCCTCTGCTTCACAGGGAGATGGACCTTCCTTCAGGTCCAGGAGGGGTTTCTCCACTCCTGGGCCAGCAGTGTGTCTTCTAGGGATTTTATACATACAAATGTAATGTAATGTTCATCTTACTGCTGTGACATGTTGCAACAACCATGTTTTCATATTTTTTTCTTTCTCTCAATTCAGTTTGGGGCAGAAATTGCTGCAAGTGAGAGAGAAGTGAGAAAGGGACCTGGCCTAGGTTACTTCTCCCACCAGTTCTCCCCTGGTCCCCCTTGGGTAGAAGATATCAGCCCCTTCTCTCGGGGCACTGGGACCTCGGACTGGAGAGGTAAGGGAGCTCCAGGGAAAAGGCAGCTGCATGAGGGCTGGCTGCAGCAGCTGTGGAGCAGCCAGCACTGGGGTTTTCAGAAGAAACTCCAAAGCCTGGCAGGTTTTTTCCAGCCTTGTGCCCAGCTGGCTTGTAATTGTTCTCACAGTGTCTCCACCGCAGCTTTACCCTGTCCTTTCATGTGGTCCACCACAACTTGCTTACCCCCTCTCTCTTTCACTTAACTTTCTAAATAAGCCCATTGGAAATGATAAGTAAATAAGTGGTGGATTTTGGAGTGGATCACCGTTAGCTGCTGTGCTTGCAAATCAAAGTGGTCTTTGTGTTGGTGGAGACTTCTTGTTGTCCTCTACAGAGAGGCTGAGGAGGGAGGATGTCTGGCTAGTGTGCCAAGGTAGAGCTCTCTATTAATTAACTATTGTTAAAAAACTTTCTCTAGCTGTTCAGAGACAGTGTTTGGAGAATTTTTTTGATGTGCAAAATTAAATTGCATTGGTAATAGTGATAAATTTATGACTGTGGCAGTTGCTTTGTTTTGTGGCAAATATTCGACAGTGAGTATTGCACTTTGGTTGGAATGTGGTAATATCACTGTAGTTAGCAGCTCCTATTGCTTTCTGAGGCTGGAAAAGACCTCCAAGATCATCAAGTCAACCTTTGACTGAATCCTATGATGGCCATTAAACCATGCCACCAAACGCCATGTCTGCTCGTTTTCTGAACACTTCCAGGGACAGTGACTCCACCACTGCTCTGGTTAGACTATTCTAATGTTTAATCATTCTGTTTCAGTGAAAGACTTTTTCTTAATATCCAAAAAATACTAAGAATAATATCCTAGAAATATTAATTAATATCCTAAAAATGCTAATTAAATTTGTATAAAATATAATCCGTTTGATGAAATTGTATTGGCTGTTCTCAATGGGATTTTGGTGCCAGGCTTCTACCTCCCATGGATTATTTTGGGTGACTTTCCATGAAGACCCTGAGAAGACCCAAGGAGGGGGCGGGTGGTAGTGGTGTGAGTCAGGATCTCATGAAGAAGCACTGTGGAGTGTATCACAGTGTCCACCCTGCTTTTGTTCATGAACTTTTCTCAGTTCCGCAAGGGACAACAAAATCCTTGAGGTTATCTGCTTCATACTATGTGTGAGAATTGTTTGTAAGAGAAAGGCTACCTCGTGTTTTAATGATAAGGTGATGCTCCTTATCAAGCCTTCCTGAAACTAGTCCTCCTTACTGCAGCCTCAGCTCTGCAACAGGTTCACCTTTGTCAACCAAGTTTTAATTGCAATTGGACATTAATTCCCATCTGTGTAAGTTCCAATATGTAAATAAAGTTTCTTCAGCTCCTCACTGGAGGGACCTTACATTGTACTTGTTTCAACCAGTGTCCCCTCAGCATCTCAGGGAAGTTTCATGCTTTTCAATGATGTGAAATATGGTGCAGATGAAAGGAAGTGCAGGTAAAATTATAGTAGTAATAGTAAAACACATTTTCTTCTCCTGGACTACACTCCCACGCAGTCTGGCTTTAGAACATCTCCACCGAGTAGCAGCAATTGCCATCAGCGAAGCCCCCTCCCCTTCCCACATCTATTTCCATGGTAACCCGGAGAAGGCATTCTGCAGCCTCAAAACTACTTTTGCTCTTTCATCATGCAAGCCGGCATTGTCAAGGGCTGAGTGTATTCCTACAGCTTTGAATGAATATAAAAAAAAGAAAAAGCCTGAATTTGGCTGGGCAATTTTTATTTGGGAGGCCCTGCAGCAGGAAGGAACAGGCAACCTTCAAGTGACCTAGTGTCCGTACATTGCTTAGTAAGGAAAAAACAGTCTTGCTTCGTTAATTGATTAACGGGGAGGGTGGGGGTCATCAGAATGGTCTGTCTGTGATTTCCTGAGTGCTGGGAGGTGGGCGGGCAAGGGGCAGATGGCTGGCCAGGCTGGGCTGGTGAGCTGCCAGTAACCATGCATGCTGTGATCTGTTCAAATAGCGCTTTCTCGTGAAGCCTGTAATGCTTTTTCAGGTATCATGTAGAAAATGGTGTCTTACTAGATGCCTGCTCCTCAACTGTGTTATGTATTAGCCCTTTCCTGGTGTAGAAGTGGGGGGATTTGGCAGTGTTGGGCAGTGCTTGCTGAGTGTGAGCAATTTAGTGCTGGTAATAAAACGTTTGCTCCTTCCATGCAGCTCCATAATGAGCTGTATTGATTTTATGCTTTTAAAAATCTGTATTTATGCAACATTTGCATGTAAATGTTGAGGGGATTTTATTCTTCTTGAGCCAGATAAGGCTGATTGCTCTGTGTGATAACAGCAGCATGTGGAATGCATAGTACTTGGTAAAAGAAAACCAATTGCTTGCAAACAGTGTCTGCAAATGGGGGATGAATGAAATAATGTTGTAAGTAATTATTTTTTAAATAATCTGAAAGCAGAAACCTGTCTGGTCCAAGTGTGGTCAGAATCTTGTATGACAAAGGGATTGGATGGATTATTAATTTGAATTTTCTGCTGATATCGGTTTCCATGTTGTCTGAGTACCTGATTCACAGTGCAGGAAAAGTATTGGTTAAAGTATTTCAGGGGTGCTGCTTGATCAAAGGATTCAGTTGCCATTTGGTTGGCTTGGGACGAGCTGGCAGGATTTTTTTCACTTTCTTACATTATTTGGTTGAGTGGGGTGAAAATGTAGCTTTTTTTCTAAATGTGTCTGAAGTACATAAATGACTGAGAAGTCACCATGACAACATGGAGACCTGGATCAGACTTTCCCTCCATGCTTCTGCTGTTTTGTTGTTTTAAAATATTTGTTATTTAGGCATTTCCTGAGATGTTTGAGGGAGTAACAATTCTTCCACCCTTCTTTGCTAAGGGGTGTTGAGTATATCCCTCAGGGAGGAAGAGGGTTTTGTGAGATGTGTTGCTGGCTGTTCCTCTGCGCTTGTTGGGACACAATGAAGCCATGCTGCCCGAGGGGAGTAAGGTTTGTGGTCAGTTCCTTTCTTCATCTGAGGCATTCAGACTTCACCACTTACAAATTTTGAAGTGGTGAACACATGCTGTGAGAAGTTGGACCATACAGGGCATTCTGAACCCTCCTGAAGCCCTGGCACTTTTCAGAAGGGAATGAAAGACTCCTCAGGTTAGAGAGAGTGTGCAGGGAAGGCAGTAAACTGCAGGACAGTGAGTAAGAGGCTTCGATGGGGAGTTGTGGAGGAAGAACATTTGATTTCTGGTCTCCACTGCCACAGCTGTGGGCATGTGTGTGGAATTAGATGTGCTTATTTTGTGGTTAATATTTTGGGGTGATCCAGCTTAGGAATCTTCTAGAAGAATATTTACTCTGCGGAGCAGACGTCTTACCTGGAGATCTCTCCCCGGCACTGTATTCTGCCTCCTCCTTCTAGGGCTGGAGAGGTGTTTGTTTCATACTTGCTGCAGCAACCTATGTAATTGATAGTGAATTTGGTGGAATAATGAGTAGTACTAGATGTTCTGTGGAGGTGATGTATCAGTGTCAGCAGAGAAGGATAATCACATACTTCTCAGTTATCATCATACTTCTTGATGGGAAAACACGCTCTGTAATTTGGGTAGATGAAAGTAAAGATCATTGCAGTCGTCACTTGTGCCCATCTACAACTTGGAGGGAAAGTATGTCTGTGACATTTTCTGAGAATGTATGGATTTACTTGCCCCTGTGGCAGACCTGTGAGTATGTTCCAGTATTGAGGCAATTGAAAAGTTAAGTACAACATGACTGACTTTCACCTTGTATTATTACACTGCATCTCAACATGAGAATGTGAAGAACCATGCATTTTCCTCTTGACACCCATTAATCAAATGTTCTATTTGATGCCAAATGAACAATAAAATGGCATCTTTTAATTTGGAAAAATGTTGAATTCTATCTTATGCTGGACTAAATTTTCAAGTAATGCTTAAAAGAAATTTTCTAGCTGGATAGGATTATCTCCTTTGAAGAACTGCATGTCTGTGTGGTATAGCGTATTTTCTCTTTTTCTTGAAGTTACCTGATGTGATAATTTTGAATATAGAAAATGTGCAGAAAATTTAATCCTTCAGAAATTAATCTCAAATATCTGAGAAAAGATTTATTTTGAGCCAGAGGCCCAAATAATGAGATAAATTCATTATGAAAAGAACATGTAAGAGCAAGAGCCTGGTGGAGTTAGTTATACATAATTTTGTGGTTACATACCTTGCTTTCAAGATTCTTACAGTTAGGATACATATCATAATGCTAGAGGCAAAACTTTAAAGTCTTGAATTTAGGAGTAGCTAAAAAACAAAACAAACATAAACCTGCCCTTCCTTTCCCTGCCAAAAAACCCCAATCACAAAAACCAAAAGAAACCTCTTCTTATTTCTAGGATTGGAGTAAAGCTTGATGCTGTAAGGAAATCAACAGCAAAAGAATTCCCTCTAACATATGAAAATCCAGTGGGGATAGGGCAGAGTGACACAGGTGGTGCCATTACAGCATTCTTGGGACTTAAGGGTTCTGGTGATGGAAATGATGCTTTTTACTCCACCTGTTCTCATCAGTGCTCGAAGAGGTCAATGACAATCACCTGAAATCAAGGCATCTATTTTCTTTTTCTTATTAATTGTGTTCATTTCTAAGTGGGGAAAGAAAATCTTGGTTTCAATCCTACAAGTTTGGATTAAATTAATTTGTAGTATTTTATTAGGAACAACCTTGTTTTGCTGTGTGTCAGAGACTGGCACTAGCTTGCGGTGTAATCCTGCTTCTTGTCCCTTCCCAGTGCATGAGGAGTGTGGGTGTATGAAGAACACCATGAAGAGCTGCATCCAAAAGTTTAAAAGTTATTTTTAACATAGGGTCCTACTTATCACCTCTTCAAAAAAGGGAAGACTTCATCATAGTGAATAAATTCACAATTCAACATTAAATTTGAATCTTGTTTTTAATAGAGGCTGTTGTTCTTTGCCTTGCTTCCCCCCCCCCCCAAAAAAAAAAAGTTTCTGCATATGCAAGTTCCAATAGGAAACCAAACTGAGCCTTTTCACTTCAGCATGGGATCAGTTGAAGTTTAATTTCCCCTATAAATATAGTATGGCAATAAAAAATCCACAGAAACTGTAGAGGTCTGGAAAACACACTAAAAAGCTCAAGGTCTCGACCTCTTTGGTTATAAAAGGAAACCTGGTTTAATTTGGGTTATATTTTAGTGAATGAGTGGTAAAAATGCCATGGTCTGAGAAGGTGGAAAGATCAAACTGGAGTTATTTTCCTTGTAAAGGTGACTTTGCTTTTAAGGGCAATAAATGGTATCAGTTTTTGAATACTTCTTTCAATACTTTTGATTCCCAGTGAAAAAGTATTTTGTTGCAGAACACAAGGTTTTGATATATTTTTTCCATGCCATTAGGTAATAATAATTGAGATGAAGTGTTTCTGTTTGCTGGCCAATTGAGTTGCAGTAAACCATGTCATTCCCAGGGTTCTGCAGAGTGTCAGACTTGTTACAACAGTAGCCCTGCTTGTGGTACCACTGTAGAGGATGCCTCCAAGCCAAATTTCTCTTTCTGCTGCCTGTGGTCTTACTGGCTTCCACCCCAAGCACTATTTTCACACCACTGCCCTATGCATGGGATCAGCTCAATCAATTCTGAGTTGGGTCAAACCTTCTAAGTAAGAATAATGTAATGTCTGTGGTTGAGAGAGCAGGGCAGGAAGACTCTCTCAGTGGGAGGATGTTAAGTGTAGTATAAAACCATACCATTAGTCCCACCAGCTGTATCTTGCATCTATGTTAAATTCTGTCCTTTAGCCCAGGATTTACCATTTCTTTCTGCTATTGTGTGTTTGGTCTGATTTTTTAAAATGTCCTTTTTTGGAAATACTACTGTGAGAAGCAGAATGACAATAGATACAAAACATGGAACACTAGTGGTGCTCATGTGCTGATCCTACCAGGTGTTGAGTTTCCCTTCCAAATGAGCTGCCCAATTCTCTTGTGTTTCTTCTGACTAGCCTGGATGGAAAATTATGAAGGGCTTCAGGACTGGACCCTCAAATAGTTAAATACACAGAAGTACTAATCAGTGAATATTTTGGTCATGGAGGACTGAGACTGGAGGAAGTCAGAACATTACTGACAGCCAGGGGGTTTATGTTGTTAATGGACTGAGGAATATCTTCTGTTAAGTCACAGCACCAGATTTTGACTTTGTAATTGTCCTTTCTGTTGTGTTTATGTTCTTAGTTGTGTTGCTGTTGCTTTGCAAGAGGTGGAGTATTCAATAAGTTTCTAAATGGGCTTTCTAGAACCATTACTTGTGTCGTTCATCACGTCCTGCAGCACTAGTCAAAGCTGAATTCCTAATAATTGCAGATATTTTGAAGATTACCTTTAATCTTCAGGTAATTGGTTGCCTTTTCTGAGGAGATGGTTACAAAATTCAATGTCTTACTGACTTTTTGCAGGGCTCTGACCCATAAATCACTTCTCAGTGACGTGAATAGTTCCAGTTTGAAAAGTATGGTATACAGGCTTTGCCCTGTCCTCGAAGGCTTTGGTTCCTAAGGGCAGGGCTTTCTGGTCTATTCTGTCTGCAAAATATCGTTGAACATCCATGGTGTGATCTACATAAGAATGGTAATGATGAGCTCACTGTGTGTGTATGTCCCTGGGGAGAGAGGCCTGCTGTCCCTGATGCCCAGATGGTGGTGACTCTTAAAAGGTTTGTTTGCACCCTCTTTGAACACCAAAGCAGTTTTAAGCTTTTGCTGCTTTCAGGAGAATAAACAATCAAATTTAACAATCTGTTTGTTTAATTTTTTTTTCAAATACCAAAACCCAATAATTTTAATTTATCATTATCATGTGTATTTCCAATAGATTGCTGAGTGGATTGGAATTTTATGCTGATAAATG
The DNA here is from genome assembly GCA_013397375.1 of Toxostoma redivivum. Taxonomy (NCBI): domain Eukaryota; kingdom Metazoa; phylum Chordata; class Aves; order Passeriformes; family Mimidae; genus Toxostoma; species Toxostoma redivivum. The sequence goes on along the minus strand of VXBI01002368.1, from coordinate 4,449 downwards.
TTATTGCAATTTAAGTTCTTTAGTCAAAGAAGCCAATATATTGTTATAGCATTTATATAGCCGTTATATTTTTAGTTCTGAAAATGTTTTGAAATAAAACATATCTTACTGTACAGAAGAAGGAGGAATCCTAGTGTGTAATACAGTTTAGAATGTGTGATAAATTGAATTTTACTTGTTATGAAGAAATTGGTATAGTTTTCATGGCTATAATGAATTATTTGATGGAACAGTAATCTAGCTGTTGTAATTCCATCATCATATGAGGTCACTGAACTGAAGTATTTGGATAACATCCCTGGCTGGGTCACTTATTCTGAAAACTGCCTGTGCTTTGTGTATTGTATGCACTGGTATTCAAATGTTATTTAACATTTTTAAATTACAGGTACAGAATTGTAAGACTGCTACAATATATATTTGGTAGCTGCTTGTATTAAATGCACAAAGAACTGGAGGTTAACACACTTAATGTTTGTTACACTAAACCAGTCACACATTCCTATTATCAAATTTATCTCCTTGTGGAAGATTAGTAGATGATGAATGTACTAGTCCTCAGTAGAGTGCATCTTGTGCTCTATGCCTTCTCTCCACATATATCTGTAGCAAGGGATGTTGCCTTTTTGTGCATCTGAGAATTCCAAACTGGCTGCTCTGTGGAGAGGAAAAGAGATCTGTTCAGTCCACGGTTTTTTGTAGATATTGCATTGGGAATGCTGTAGGAGTTGCATTCTGGGCAGGAAGAGAAGGTGCACCATGGTGAGAAAGAAGAAATACTCCTGGATCTGTGACCAGAAAATTGGAGAGATTACCTAGGATTTTCAATTTGTTTCTAGTTTTATTCTTGTTGTTTTTTCACAAGGCCAGATTGGATGAGGCTCTGACCAGCCTAGCCTAGTGGAAGGTGTCCTTGACTGTGGTATATGTTGGAACGAGATAGTCTTCAAAGTTCTCTCTGATCTAAACCATTCTGTGATTCTGTAAGTGTGCATCCTGCCAGGAACAAAATACCCGATTCTTCCTGACCATTAGTGCAAATGAGCTTTTCAATTAAAACCCACCTTGAAGCAATTATTTTGCTTGACAGGTCTGATTTTCCCTTTGCCACAGTACATCGCAGAACCTGACCAGAGCATTCCCATTCTGAGAACACAGCTTTAGCCAGTGGTCACTGGAGCTCAGGGCTGGTCCCTCTGAGTGTGTCTCTATGGAGTGTCTGTAGGAAGACTGAGAGGTGAGGCAGGAACACAGAAGAGGGATGGTCCCATGGCACAACGGTGTAGTGGCCCCATCGGAGTGAGGGTCAGGGAACAGCAGGGCCATGTGCTGGGCTGTGCACAACAGTATGTGCACAACAGGCTCTGCACTCAGACTAACTTAGAAATTACCAGAGCTGCAGCCATCCTGTTTGGCTTCCCTGAGGAGACCTGTCCTTCCCGAGCAGGGCAGGTAGGGAGGCATGGCTGGTGCAGACTTTGCATATATTTATGAATGCCAGATTTGGATATGGGAAGATGACACCTGAGCTCTAAACATCTCTCAATTAGGCTCAGTTTATTTATGAGCTAGGATAACATGGCTTAAGATTCTTTCTGAGCAGTAACTTTGTGTGGTGACAATCACCACAGTGTTTTGAGGGGTCTGCCCATCATATGCAGAAGCTGATGAAGTGCCAGAGGGGAATGTGGCTAAGGACGGTGTGGCCAGTTGGTCTCATTATCAATGACAGTCAATGAGTTGGCATGTATCAATCATTCCCAGAGTGGAGCAGGGTGGCCAGGGCATAATCAGACCTTATTGCAATTCGTGTATGCATGTGCTTGGTGGTTTTTGTTCTTATTTTTTGGAAGGGCTATATAGGTCTCAGTGGTGTTTGCTGACAGCAGTGTGATGTCAAGGAAGCAGGAAGTGTCCTAGGCAATTTTGAGATGGATTAATATTACTGCTCTGTTTGTTATTGATGGGTGCTAACTCAGGTCCTCATTTGACATGTAAAGATATTGCTCTGAAAGGTGTCTTGTTCCTCTCCTAGTGGTGTCAGCAGCAGTTAAAGCTCTCTGAAACCAATATGCCATAATAGATCCGAAAAAACTCCAACCAAACAAGAATTATTTATCCACAACCCATTCTAAGCAACTGATAGGATGATGATGTTATTACTAAATTACACTTTCACTGTCAATTATTATAAGAGCTCAAAATTGTAAATTCATTACAAGACTCATTTATTATCTGAAATAATCTTGTAAAGATATTTTCTTCTACTGTTTTTCTTCTACAGTGAAAATTCTTTGCATTTTTCTTAATAGCATCTAAATTTCTGTAATGGCTTTCATTTTTAAATCCCTCCAGTCATCCTTTCTTAATAATGCAGCTTTGCAAACAAGCATACATTGTATGCATGGAGATTTCTCCATTAAGGAAAGAATAATATGGAATAATGATGCAGAAATTATATGGAAACCAGTAATTATTGAAATAGTGGCTGCCATGCAGTATGTGCTGTTTCATGCAATATAATTTTAAACACAAATATTCAGATATCCTGTGCAAGTGACATGGTTTATAATAATCCACGTTAGCTATACATATATATTGGAAAATGCTAGTTGCTGTAAGGCTTTTACAACTTGGTTACTTCGTATCTGGGACCTTATGGGTACAGGTGTGCAACTGGATGGTACTGAGGCAAGGAATTTGGGACCCTTGACCCAGGACTCAGCTGTGAATTAGATATTCATAAGGGAGCCAGGCCTCCTTTCCCTCTGGGAACGGCTTTTAATGAGTGTAAGAGAGAGGTTTGTCCACAGAGAGAGAATACAGGAACACCCCACCATAGAACACCTTGGAAGACCCTTGAGGAAGGGATCCAACAGCTGAGAGAGGTGGCAGTGCTGGAGGTGCTCTTTGGGAGGGATGGACAGCATGACAATGACCCCGATAAGGTCAGTTGCACAGGGCAGATGTTATGGAATCTGGCAAAGCTGGGGCCAGCTCAATATACCACATTCATTGCAACAATTAATGCTGATAACCAAAAGACAGTGGTTACTGTTGCCAACAAGCTTAGAAATTTTGAAAGTATGATCGATAGCCCAATGCAGGCCCATGACTCTGCTGTAATTAAGAGTCTCCAAGAGGAGATGAGGGAGATGAGGGAAGAGGTGAGGAGGAACAATTCCCACGCAGCACCAGTGCGAGTTACAGACCACAGAGGTAGAGCCCAACATTCCCCAGCTAGGGAGAAAGGGTAC
>VXBI01002367.1:264515-295827 GCA_013397375.1 Toxostoma redivivum | reverse complement strand
ATATATAAGTATATATGGATAATACATACATAATTGCCCGGGCTTTACAAACGGATGCCAGCAAGCGAATACCTGTCTATTGCTCTGTCAAATGTGACTCGCTGGGAAAGCTATTGGGTTTATAGAAGAGACAAACATTTCAGGCACGCCATTCTGGGGTAATGAAGCATGGCAACAAAATATACCTGTGCAACATTTGATAAAGATGAGCTGACACACCAGTCCAAATAGGTTCTTTTGTGTGTCTGCACGTGTCTACCATCATTGCTTTCATCTTAAAACAGGAAGGTAGCAATAGCAGCAGCAGCTGGCAGGAACCACAAGAGGAAGAGCGGCTCACACAATTAAACGTCGTTTACCTCTGGCCTTTATTTCACTCCTCTCTCCCCCTAATTTATTATGTGTTTTCTCCATCTCTATGCAAAAAAACATGGGCTCAATTTTTCTTTCTTTCTCCTGCTATCTAGCTCTTTTTACAGAGGGACTAAACAAGACAATAGGCAAAATCCCATGGCATTTAGCTTTGGATCTTAACTTGAAATGCTTCTTAGTGGGGTTTTTATGGCCTTTATTGTTCTTTGATTAATGTAAAGTAAAATTAAACCCTACAGTTACACATTAGAACATCAACTAGAGAGAAGGCAAAACTGCACTGTGCACCTCACTTTACAGAAAACATCCTTTGTTGTGTTTAATCTTCAGAGCAAAGGAAGGGAAAAGCCTGACCTGCTGTGGGGACTCTTGAGGGGTAGGGAAAGGAAAGGAGGCACAGACTTCAGCTGTGGTGCCAAGCACTGCAAATGACCCAAGTTACAGCACTCTCCTCATTAGGGGCTGGACAGAAGCCCTAATTTAGGCACTTTAATGTCAACAGGAATTGTTCAAACAGAGAGGTGTCTCACACTCTGCCTGACTGCCAAAGATCTTGCTGTCATGAGGGGTGGTATCTCGACATAACCAAACTTTATGGTGGTTTTAACATGGTTCTGCACCAGTTTTTACCTATGAGACATGGCTGCATAAATCTTTCTTCCAGGGTAAATTAAAAACTAGATTTTCTTTGCCTAGAGATATTATACATGTGTATGCTTGCAAATATTTGTATTCAACTCAAATGAAAATCTAATTACTTCTAGTATTCTAGTTAACATCTTCTACTGAATAGGATGAGGTCTTTCTTCTATATATATTGTATATGGCACATATGTGGTTTCATTTCTTTTTCTTTTCTTTTTGCTTTAATAAATATGCTCTGCTCTCATCTCTTCTCCTTACACAAAATCTCCTTGGTATGTGTGATTTTTCACTTTACCAGCTGCTAAATTCATTTCTACTCCATGTTTCCAGAGGTTCTTTTCTTTTTCCACAGATGTTTCTAGGCAGAATGCAAAACAGTCCAGCCAAAGCAAAACGTTCAGCATTATGGTTTTTGAAAAGGGTTAGAATAGGGGAGTGAGACAGAATGAGTTTGGCCCCTCATAATATCTATACCCAAGCAACACAGAACTGAAATGGATCTTTTGTTTTCCCCAGCTAGTAAAACTCCTGCTAAATCTTAAAGAGGGTTCACAGGTTTGGCATTGCATATTCCTCAGACCAGCAGTATTTTCATTATTTATTACTAGTCACTGTGGCTAAATTATAAATTAACATGCTTATTCTTTTCAATTTTCATCGGTAGTCAGAGCTTGGGAACTTCAATTTCAGCCTCTGGTTGTCCCCCACCTTGCACCCATTTCATGGAATCTATTGTATCTGTAGCCAAGTTCACAAGTTAAACGACACATATGTGGCCTTTCTGTTCATTTTTATCTGACGCTAAGACAATTCAATTGATGCTCAGCATAAAAAAAACCCCCAAAATTACAGAGCATCTCTGCCAAGGGTAAGAATAGGTCAAGAGCCAAAGGAATTTAAGCAAACTGTCTTTTATACACAGGAAGCAGTTAACACATGGAATAAAAGAACAGGGATAGCAATTGATGAAACATTTGGGAGAAACTTAGATAAACAACCATAAAAAAGATTTAGACAAGTGCTTAGAGTAGCCAAAAAAATAAATAAAACTGGTATAGAGTGTGCAAGTCACTTCATCGTCCTTCTATTCTGAAATAGCTGAAATAAAATAGCAATGAGCAGATAAACTGCAAAATATCATTATGATTTAGTAGCCATTTCTTTCCATCAGAGCTACTGTTTTAATTTTCATTCTTCCAAATTACAAAGTAACAATAAAATATCTTTTTCGATTTATGGCAATGAGACCCTTTTAATTGAATTTCAGAAATGAGTTGATTTGACTGATGGGTAGGTAATGGGAATATACTATTTACAGTTGGAAATGCATTTCCAGTGGAAGGATGGAAAAAAGCACAACAAAATAGATATTTATAAGCAGGATTTTGGATGGCTTACATACACACACACAAAAATATATATGTTGACCTTGAGGCACAACAAACAATATTTCTGTTTAATCCTAAAAGCCTCTACCTGTGAAAAAAAGTTCATGAACACTTAGACTATTTATTTTAGTAGCAGCCAAATGTACAAGCACTATGACCTCATTATAACTCTTACTTTTTCTCTCTGTACACAAACATGGGATTGACGGTGTTTTATTCCTGAATGTTGTGCCAAATCTGGAAATATTGGCAACTTACAGACCATCTCACACTGCCTGAGAGTTAATGTGGAGTAGCCTACATCAGCCATCACTTTTTGCATTGCAATGGCAAATTTCCAGCTGACTTTCATGGAGCCAGAATTTCACCCCAGGTGCATTATTACAATTGACTAGGGTCTGATAGATTGATTCCTGAGATGCTCTGGATTCCAGATGTGGATCTCATAAAATTGTAGAGTGTGGTATGTGCAAAGTTTTTTTTTTTTCTTTGCCTTTTTTCCCCCCATTAAATAAATAATAATAAAACACAGTCCTTGTAAGCAATGCAATGGAGAGTACGTGTTTTTTTTCCTCCTCTGTCTTCCATCTTCTTTCTCTACTACTTATGATCTCACATTTATATAGCAAGGAGGAAAAACCAAAACAACAACCAAAAAACCCAGCCAGTGAGCGGCATCTGGTTTAATATACATGTAGAGCTCAGTCTGTGTGCCTGCTGAAATTTTATCAGCAGCACCTACAATAGAAAGTCTAATCAGAAGCCAACTGTGTTAACAGAGACTGAAAAACAACCTAAAAAGCCAGGCATTGTAAGAGGAATAGAGAAAAAGAAGCCTTCCTTTGCAGGAGTACTTGGTGTGATAAATAAAGGGAGAAGAGAGGAAAGGAAGAGAGTTTTCCCACTCAAAAAAAAAACACAAACCCTCAGAGACCTGGACACCACATGATGCCATCATCAGGGTGGGTGTTTCCTGTTCTTGCTGGGCCTGTCTTGCCTTGGGGAAAGGAGGATGGTTGCCCTTCTGTAACTAGGTATTTGTGCTGGCTCTTCCAATTCCCCTTTCTGTTCTCTTTTGCCCTTATAAATATTTGAAGTAAGTCCATCTACATCCAACTGTATTTCTATCAGGAATCTAGGGATTTCCAGGGAGATGAAATAAAAATGTCTCTATTCCCAAGACCCAAGTAGCAGTGGGACAGTTTCCACTTAGTAAGGACATAGTAACAAAATTTGAGCCTTTTTTTCCCCACTTCACTCAGTAGTAGCAGAGGGAAATAGTCCTCATGCCTCACAAGACAGAGATGGGAAATGGGGACCAGAGAAAACATGGAAGAGGAAGATATGCAGTCAGTAGTGCCATCCTTCTGCTTCCTTCAGCTTCCCAGGGGTTGGGAAGCTGAGGCAGAACACAAGTGACAGAGGCCAGGTAGGGATACTGTGCTGCAGTAAGGGCTTGCTTGCTTTTTCTCACATGAATGTGCTTCACATAAGTTTAAAAAAAAGAGGTGGGAGTGTGTGTGAGCAGTGGGAAATATTCTATGTAGAACTCTGAAATATTTCCTAGCAAGGATTTGTTGCCAGAAGCAGAGGACTGCTAATAAAAACAATCTTGGCCACCAAAAAGAGGAAACACAGAAAAGAGAAGTGCCTGATCTTGAGGTAACACTACTCAGAGCTGTAGGACCTGCCCCTACTCAAGTCATTGAGTGCAAAGTGGCAAACACAGACTGCACAACACCAGGTGAAATCCCAGAAACTGTTAGATCATGTGTTAGATGTGATTGAAAGACAGAATGACAAAGAAGGAAGAGGTTTCATGAAGTTACATGAAGCAGAGATTAAAATCACTGTACTGTATAAAGAAAACCCAACAAACCCAGTATATATGTTATCAAGAAATACCAACAGTAACTATCCCTGTTTGTGAGCAATACAGTGGTGTTTTAAACCACTCTGTAGCCACTGTATTAAAAGACATGTCTGGTCTTGTATTTCTCAACAAATGTCCCTGTTTACAATTCCTGCCGTGGACACAAAAATATTTTGTGTGAATCTGTGTTTGTGTGGAATTATCAGATGCACCAGCCCATGGAAGGACAAACATGGACAAGGTCAAAGGAAAATATTCTTTAGAATAGCCTTTAAGCAGGCAGAGGAATTAGGCCTGATTTATGAATGTATTTCCACAATTCACTTGAAAATTTGTAATGTCTGTGCAGCCTGGCAAGAAAAAAAGGTGAGGGTAATGTGAAGGAATGCTTCTATTCCACTTTATTGTAAAATTATCCCATGTTACCTGCCCTAATCCCCTGAAAACAAATTAAATCCTCACTAAGCTGACTTTAAATCAATAGTTTCATTTAAGAATAGTGTGACTTAATAAAAATAAAAAACTAACTGGTCCAGCCAATTTAAGAGGGAAATAAATCATTGCCCAAGGAAAAAAGCAGATTTGACTTGTATATGGGCCACAGTTTTGTTGAGGGGCTAACCTGCTGTCTAAATTAACTTGGGATATATTACAAATCTCATCAACCTCATTCAGAAATCTGCTCCACTGTACTAGGGAAGAAGATTGCCAAAACAAAAAACCAAGAATAAAAAAACAACCCCCAAAACAAAACCCAACTGGAAATGTTATGAAATGAAACAATATTTCTGAGAACACTTAGTAAATCATATAAGAAAGCATGCCTTTGAATTGCCCTGAAACATCACCTCACACTCCAGCATCTCCCTTGTCTAACTTGTTTGGAGAGGATGTCTGTGAAGTGAAAAGGATGCCATATTAGCGGCTAGGGCAAGAGCAAAACATTAGAAATGGGAGCAAAAGGAGCAGAGCAATGAACAGACAGGCAAGCTGCCAGCTGTTTAATTCATTCATGCAGCAAAACTAGTTAAAATAAAAACTGAATAAATTATTTGTAAATCTATAGATTGAATTATCCCTGCAATCTTTGCATCTTGGTGAAGATATTACTTCAACATTATTAAGTGTGGACATATTTATCACTAATTTACCTTTTAAATGTTATGAAACTTGCATAATAAAAGTCTTAAAGGTTCAGAAGACTAGAATATAAACAGAGGTCACAACAGAGCAGCTTACTCAAATAAGTGCAAGTTATGCATTGCAAGCCACTGACAGCAGGAGAATTTAATAATCTTGACTCCAGTTGACTCATTCTAAGCATTCCCGGATGAATACCTTTCTCTGTCACCATGTTTCCAGGCAAACCTTTGAAAAGTATATTTTAAATAATCTGTGTAAGGGCACCCCACAAGTTGGCAACAAAGGACAAGACTGGCTTGTCCAGAAGCTCAGGAAATGCTTTAACTATGTGCCTGTCTTGTAGCCCACTGTGATAATCTGTAGGAGCTGACAAGATTTCTGGATTTGCCTTAAATACACTGAAGTCGAGGCACGGATTGTGGTGAATCTGTGAGCTTATAGACCTGGTTTAGAATACAGAACTTCTCATGCAGCATTCCTTTACATTTATCTGATTCCCCCAACACAATCCAAAAAGATGTTAATATTTTAATCTCATTTTTTCTTACAACATTTATGAACAAGTAGGAATAAACACTAATGACTCTAATGACTCAGGTGATAAGAACACTAGGAAGTTATGGGATGAATGGAGAAGAAGAATTAGAAACACATGAAGGAACAGTGACAGGGTATAGACCTTAACCTCTGTATTCTCCATGCTGCACCAACAGCAAAGGCTTGCCAGCATTGGCAGGTCCAACATAAAACTGCCTTGCAGAAATGCTTCAGTGCAGAAGGAAAACAAATAGTAAAATGTCCAAGTTCATAAAAGTGGGGAAGCTGTTCTTCTTTGCTTACTTTTATTCCTCATACAAACATTACCATAAAGAGAAATTTTATTAAAAAAAAAATGCTCAAGAGTGCCTAGGTTTTCAAGGAACTGGAAGAGATGGACTTTGAGGGCTTCAGAGGAAATTGGAGAGTATATCGCAGAGCAAAATGCTCCAAACTGCCTGACAGAATACTGTATGACTGTGTTTAACAGGTAGTTTGGAGTTGCAGTTATCCATATTTGTATTCCCCAGTAAGTGCTCCTAGGCTCTGCTATCCCACTGTGATTTTGAGATATGAGATCTTAAGGGGAGTTGGATCAAGTAGTGTCTCACAAGATCATCTGCACTGGGCCTTTTTTCTCTTGGTTATAATTTTTCTTATCCTTTCTCTATTCTGAGCCTTCCTATTTATTTGTTATAGGGATAACCATCTGTGTTAGAGCTAGAATGAAGGATCATTGTACATGTTACATTTGTATTTGATGGACTCGTTCTTGCTAGATAAAAATACAATATGTGATTGTGCACAGTGTCAGATGAAAAATACAGAAGTTAGTTTTCTTTCTGGTTTGGAATTATGTAATGAGCTTTAAGATGAGCTTCATATTCCTGAATATTTATGGCTGAGTTTATTTATCTCCTCAGTGGGAAGGCCTTCACTATTCTCAAAACTTTTAATTTCTTTTATTTTCAAATTCCTTAGAATAGAATGGTTTCGTTCATGCTAGCCAGAATTCTCCAGGAATCTGTGAAGAGAACAACCAATACTGCCTAACTCATTGAGTCATTCAGTTCCCACAAATTAGTATTTTCAAAGCTCTCCTTTTGGATTTCTCAACATTTTTTTTTAATTCAGCATCTCCCAGCCACAATTAGGACTCTCAAAAACTGACAATATCAGACATTAGTTGTATTTTTTTGAAAACTTTTCCCCAAGCCATAGGTCATGACATTTCTGTTTGCAAAGCCTTGCTGTCTTATTGGTTCTCCTCTTGTTTCAAAGCTGAATGTTCGGCAAAAGGTGTCTATTTTGCATTTGCAAGGTATCTTCAAATCAACTGTTGCCTGTAGTAACTTGCAACTTAAATGTGCAAAATCCAGCCTATTAAAGAGAGACATGTGAGGAATGCAAATCAGGTCAGAACTGTACTGATAAAATGGTAACGCTCAGAAAGCATTTGTAAGGCTGTACAAAAGGTCCACACCTTGAAGCTGAATTTTGAATACTTGCCCTTTAAATTCTATTATAAGTTTAAGGCAAACCTCCAGGTTTCTTAACATTCAATTTTGACAAGTGAATAAATTACTAAGAGAATATAATTCATTGGTTTAACAGGAAGGGAGAATAAGTTAGCATGTAAAGACACTAGTAAATGATACATTACAGACACCATCACTGTGATGGTCACATGATATTGTCCTGGGGCAGAAGATTATTTATATATTTTTACCTAGAAAAGAGACAAAGACACAACTTCATTGGTTAAAAAGAAATAAATAGGTAATTATAATGAACTAATGCAGTAAACATACCACATGCACTTATGGCATATATACTGCATAGGGAAAAGAAGCAAATAATTACATTTTTAAACCAAAGTGTTGCTAGAATCTTTACTTTGCTACTTGTGCTTAAAGGGTTTTTTTTGTTTGTTTCAAAATTCTAGGGTTTCATTATTGCCAAAAAGGATTTGCAACCCAATATAAAATTGTGTGCTTTGCTGTTTAACAAGGTTTACATATCTGAGGTCATTCCATCTTCCTGGATTCACTCTACTGGTCAGATTTTCAGGATACACTTGGGTGTAACAACCAGTACATAAGAACCAGTTGATAGCACTACCTAATAATTTCAGTGTGCTTCATAAATTAGATTTTGTAATCTGTTTGCTTTTACATTTTAATGTCCTTGTCATCTAATGCACCATCACATTAATTTTTGATCTGGATAACATAAACTACAAATGCTCAGATGTTCCTGATCACCTGGATGATAAGAAAATAGAAATATTCATTCAAATTTCTGGAGATGAAATTGCAAGAGTTGCAAGTTTCTGAGAAGCTCTGGCACAATCTGAGAATGTGTTTAGGTAGTGCAGTCCATCATGCATCCCTACAGAGGGATGTTCCCTCTGCATGTGGTCAGCCCAGGAAAGGTTTTGCAGTGATTGCAGAAACCCAGATACCCATTCCCACGACAGAGAGTTTCTTGTACATGCCTAATGTAGTTGTAGCTAAATTTACAGCCTGCAAATAGCTTCTTCTGAGAGAGCTAGATTTGGGGGGCTATGCAAAGTTTTTCTTTTATAAGAGTCTTTGTTGTTAATTAAAATAAACAAATGCTTTATATCTTTAATTAGTTCCTTCCTTTCATGGTTTTTGGGGAGTCACAATAAATATTTGGGGTTCCGGATTGCTTTTTCCCACCATTCTCCCCTATCATTGCCCATCATATAGCTGACTATACATGAAAACTTACCAAGAGACCAAACAAAGAACTATAAATCTTTCTAGCTCATGGTAATCTCATGCATTCCTGGCTCCCAACTGATCTATCAAGAGGTCATTTGGTTGAAAGCCAACTTGCCAGACCTCCTTCTCTTGTCACTGTTTTAATTTCCTCTTTTGCTTGCTTTATTCTCAGTACTGGTCCATTTTAAAAGAAATAGCATTTGCATATTTACAAGGAATGCCATTTTAAATAAGACATTCTTGGGCAAAAACAAAAAAGACCCTCTGTCTCTGAGGATGTGTCTTGACAATTTGGTTTTAGTGTTTGGGAACACATACCACTGTTCAGTTCTGAACAAGCAGATAGTTTCAGACTACTATTTAATACTACCCAAAGGAAAAGGGAAAAAAAAAAAAAGAAAAAAANTACACAAATCATTGACTACTTATCCCAAGCCTGGATACTTACTGTAGACAGCAGTCTTCTCCCTGTCTGATGGCAGAAGTATTTTAAACACAAACAAGCAATATCTTCTCTTGCAGATTTGTGTATAGTCTGACACACAGAGAATCAGACACAGGATGGGGGGCAGCAGTCTTCCAACATTGCAAAGGACAAACTTATTGCCTGGCTGGTTTTATTTTAGCTTTTATAAGTGAGAAGCACATCTTGGCCATGATTGATCTAACAGTCTGGTTTTGGCTTTCTAGTCCTTGGTCTCTTTCCCAAGCTGGCTGTTGACAGACTATGGAGCATTACACATGGGTTTTAATCTTCAGGAAACATAAAGCATATGTAGCTGGCTCCAAATCACCAGCTCTCCCATACCACAGAAAAGGAAAGATGGGGTTTAGGGGAAGGGCTAGAGTACACAGGGGTGGGAGTAGTAAAAGCTTATGGAGTATTCCATATAACCCCAGCCACTGCCATGATCCCACTGAGACTGAGGCAATTAAAATTACTTGACCAATGTTTCAGCTATTTGAAGCTAGGCCAGAAGCTGCTTGGTCTCTACAAATATCAGAAAGATATCAAAAAAACGCAGCACAATGTTGTCTCTCCCTCTCTTCAACTGCAAGTATTTCCATTTACACTCAGCTGGTGCATTCAATCTAATATCATGTTTCATTCTTACCTGAAATGTAGTTGGAAATCAAAACAGTCCTTCAGGCAGGAAAAAAAAGGAAAAGTTTTCCACAGATGATGTCACTTCTTTCTCTCCTCTCCCAGCATTTGTTCCTGTTGTTGTTCTTTGTGTGAAGGAAAAAGCCCAAAGAACTCATTTGACTTGCTGCCAGTCAGAGGATGGCAATGCTCTAATTTACCACATTCAACCCCAAATTCAAGTAATATGAGTTGAATCCTGTCCCAGATTCTGCAGCTCAGGCCTTTTCTAGACTAAAACTCTCTCCAGCCAACAGTGCCACAGCCCAGGGTCAGTAGCACCACCAGCCCAGCAAAGACCACTGTCGCCTCCTATGACAGGCTCACAAAACAGGGACTCTTTAGCAAGTTACTTAGGAATTTCCCTGTATCTAGGCCAGCCTTTGACAGAAGAATTGCCTGAGGATATTTGCATCAGTCACGACACATTCCACAATATTATCCAGCTACTGGCCCAGACTTTCTGTAATTAGACCAGAGTAATCCTGGCTCCCACAAAATCCATGTCCTTTTTCCTTCAGCAGCTCAACAGGTGAGGAACAACCTCACTGATCGAGTTATGCCTCTGTCCTACTGTTATTTGATAGCTGTGGGGAGGGAGAGAGGAGGAATGTCAATAGTTTATAAGGGCATTCCTGGAAGAAGAAGCCAAGAAGGAAGAGATTTGTGGGAGTGTCAGAGCATTGTCAGATCAACTGCATGAAGGATAGGATTTCATACCTCCAGCCAGCAAACACATCCTAAGATTTTTTTACCCTCATATCTTTATATTATAGTATTATTGCTCTTTATAGTTTAATAAGTTTCCCCATTGTTGTGACATATGACAGCAGCACCTGTGTTGGTGGATGAAGCAAAATGGGAACAATGCCTTGTTTTCTGTAACAAATACCTGTCAATTCCAGATTGACAATTTCTACTTAAGATAATTTACAAAAGGAAAGGTAAAACACCCTCTCCTGGGGTATTATGAAAAGAAATAACGAAACATTTGATATATGATTTTACAAATGGAACAAAACCTAAAGCTTTATATTAACAGATAAAAGAAAATAATAGAATGAAAAAAAAATTTACGTGTGATCTGATTGACAGTTGCTACCAAAAAAAAAAAGGCATATCTATGCATATATTCTTATCTATAAAACAAATTTATTCATCTGGAATCTGGATGAAAATATCTCACTGTCTCTTCTGGACTGACCTAAAGGAGCCACAAACCACTCCAAAAGCCATGATCTGTAGGTGATGAAAGTGGCTTTGGCCTCCAGGACCAAGCTGTTACCGATTCACTCAGTCATTGAACACCAGGCCGTGCATGTGGTTTCTATCACTGCAGCCAGTATGTTTATAGCATTTACCAGAGCAGAGCAAAAGCTCTCATAGAAATGGCTGGATACACTTTGGAAAGGGACTGCCTTAGCAGTGTCCTCCTTCTTGTTACTGCTTTTGGGGATCTGGTGATGGAGTTTGGCTTTCTCAGGGTGCTGACCACCCTTGACTGGACCCAAGGAAAATGATTGTGTGTCTTCCTCCAAACTGGCTGTGCTGTCTTGGGCAGCAGCATGCAGAGGGTGCTCTGGGAAAGAGAGGGAGCCCCTTTCCCTGCTGCCATATGCGCTGCAGCGTCCCGGGGAGCGCGGCAGCCCCAGAGCCTGGGGAGCGCGCTGTGCCTAATGGACACATTAACGGGAGGCTGTGCTGGCTGGAACACGGGCAGACAGACGGCGTGCTTCGAGAGCTGTTCTCTTAAACACATTGCTTCCCTATTTCCCACCTTCGGCAACTTGGAAAATGGGACTTCATTAATGCTATTCTAGACAAAGAGCGGCAGAGAAATGTAACGTTAAAAAAAGCCTATATTTTTAAATTGAGAGAGACCAATTACAAAAGCTATAAACACTTTAATCATTTCTCTGAACATGTGGAAATACATACATTGGGAACCTTTTTCATAGGAAATGCTGAAATCCTTTTCTTAATGGCACATTTTCTTAATGGCTTTACAGTTTCTCAGTTCATTTCAAAGGGCTGTTATTTGTTATGTGGACATAAGTTTAGATTATGGTTTAGAATGCTGAGAGATGTTTGAAAGAATTATCTTGTGGATGGTGGCAGCTACTTTTGCGTTGCCTTCTGTTCTTGCTTTGAAATACCACAGGGGTGGAGATACGAGGAGGTGGAATGTCTGTGTGCTAAATATTCCTCGTAAAAATGTGGGGTGAAATCTCGTCCCAAGTCAAATCAAGAACATACCTGGTATTTCTTCATCTTCCAGATTTTATCCAGGTATTTTACTTTATTAAGTACTAAAAGTTTATTAAAAAGCATGTATCTGTTATTTGCAAGTAGTTATTTTTACCTTTGATCTTTGGGGACATAACGATGGTGTGTGCAAGACTGAAAAAATAAATAACGAACAAAAATGTGTTGTATAAAAGGAAGTCATGACAGGGGTATTGCAGATGATGAAGTCAGAAAATTAGAAAACATTGATAATTTCTGGAAACATAATACTCTTTCTAAAAAATTAAATGTGGGCTACATGAGTGTCTTAGAATAATTTGGAGGTCTTGGATGAAATCCCAGCCCTGTTGAACACAATGGGAATTTTTCTCTTCACTGTAACAAAATCAAGTTTTCACTTGCCCCTCACTTTCAAGGCATGTGAAGGCACACTGGAATTTCTGCTTTGGACACAAACCTTATATCTGGTTTAGATATTCACACTCCTTTCCTGTCCTGCACTCTGTTCCATGTCTTCCAGAGCTCCAAGCCTGAGTTCCTTCACTACTCAAGTATCTCACAGAAGGGAATTCTTGCCCTAAGTCAGAGACTGTACTGATTCCCCAAACACCTAATTTATACGAGTTGCATTGAATAACTATCAACACCCCTACCTTTGGTAACAAGCCCATTCCAGTGACTCTGAGAACTTATACAGGCTTGGGAAATTCTGAATGAAATTTTTGGGAGGTCCAGAAATAAACCTATGTTAAAATCCTCTTTCCATATTTAAGTCTTGCTGCAAACACTAGAGTATTTAGGCATCTAGTTTTAGAGTATTTAGGGAAAGAAAACGTTAACAAATGAAATAACAGTGGGACATTTGATGGTTAAATCAGCCTCAGTGTCTGGATTTGCCCTTACTTCAAAGCAAGTAGGGATTGCTAACACAATGCCACACCGTGCTTATGTGAAGTGAGAACTGCAGCTTCCTCAGAAGCCTCTGAGCTCAAGTGGGTGTCAGCCTTCACCATCCTCTGTTCTGGTTTCCATCTCACTGAAAGGAGAAAGGATGTGATTGTCTGCAAATCCTAAATGTTTATAGTTCTCAGCCCTTTGAACATAACCTCTAAGACATTTCTCCACTGTTACAGATATTTTGCTTCTGTTCGTTGATGTAAATGAATACTCTGGGTCATTGATCTCATGTCTTCCATCACAAATCCAGATATTGCAGTAACACCTCTTCAAAATGACAAGGCAGGTTTGACCAGTGGGACACACCCTGTGAGGCACCACCACTAGGCCCACACCACAGACACTATAGTTCAGCTGATGTGGACACAAATCATTAAAAAATTGGGTTTTTTTCCCCTCACTACTGTGTCTGATTTCACAAGCAACAGAGAGTTTTATTTGCTTAAACAATAACATCTGTAACTTTAATATTTTCCCCCACCACCGTACTTGGAAGTCCACCTGGCATTTGGAAGACACTACACACCCTCCATATTACATAGTATTGTGGAAGACCACTGCTTTTTTGTTTTGATCAAAGTCTCACATGACCTATTCTACTTGCAGAATACAGTCCTTGCAGGACTTATTCCAAGCAGAGGTAGATGCAAATTGCCTCCACATCTGCATCATGGATTGTCAAGCTTGCCACATGCAGGCTTTCCATGTGCCCAGTCGTCTCAATTACAGTGTTGACAGGGCAGACATTACCCAAAAATTTTAGGATAATTCATATAATTTGTACAATTAATCTGCGGTTTACACAGTGCACAAAAATGTTGGAATGGTCTCACTTATTAGAGGATAGCAGATAAATTCCCCAAATGTCAACCTCTAAAGAACATATTCAAACAATGACGTTGTTCTTTTTCTCTGGGGGTGAAGGCTGAGCCTGGAAACCAGATGTCCATCATGCTTTACACCCAGAGAAAGAGAAGGCGTGTGCTTGTGTGTGTGTTTGCCCAAGCATGTATGTGTTTGGTGGGGGAGAGAGGGAGAGAGAAAACCTTAGAAAGCAAGAAATCTTCCTGTCCTTTAACAAAAAAGTATAATTTTGAGGGTATGCCTCACATTGAATAAAGCATGATTAAAATATAATGAATTTGCCTTCCTCATTTATCACAAATGATTCCTGTATTTTAATCTCAACCTGTATAGCAGGCTATTTCAATGACTTTTCTTAGCTGTTTGAAACAAGCTGGGAGGTCTGCAATATTTCATGTTGAAATTCTTCCCAATAAATTTGAAGTTGGATTGCACATTGCAGCTGGGTGTTGCATCTTAACAATTATAACGAGTGCAATATGAACTACTTCAAAACAATGTGTAAATGGTGCCTAAAGAGCCAAAAGCTTCCTCTTAGGCATTCAGATAGCCTGGGAATCTCTGTAAAAAATTGTGACTTGAGCAGCATTCAACTCATGGAGAAGTTACAGGGAGTTCTCAACAATGATTTGATGGATAACACTTGGAGAGAGAAGGGGGTCCAATGGATGTGGGATGAGGGAAGATTCTCATGCCATCCTGCCCTGGGGCAGCAATACCAGTCATAGTTTGATGCATGAAAGCCTATGCAAGACAATTGAGCATTAGATATTTGTAGGAACACTAATGCCCATGCTCAGTCTGCCTCTCAAAGTGGAGAAGAGGATCTGGCATCTTCCTGGAAAGGACTGGCATGACCACATCCACCAGATTCAACAAATTTATGCTTCCTACTGAGGAACGATGAAAGGCAGAAGGACCTTTATGCAAAAAGGAATGTGCACCAATCACATAGTAAGACTGAAGCAGTAATTGGTCGCTCAGAAGGGCGTGTAGCTCTGGGACTTCACTGAACATCTAGAAATGCTGTGCACAGCACAGCGACAACTTTATCAATATACAAGAGTAGAACACAGAGCTCCTCATGTCCAAGAAATCTCCATAGCCATCAATAAGATTGGATAGCTTTATTGCTTTCATTAGCTAGTGTCAGATTTTTATGCCAGCTGAGGCATAGGTAAAGAAAGGATTGGCTTCCTTAAGATATAGTGCTCATGTGATTAGCCTTTCCACCCAGCCCAGCTCATGATGCCATATGTACTCACATGCCTGTCTTATAGTACTGCTCAGACACCACAAAACCTGTAATTTATTTCTTCCACCTAATGTCTCTGAAAGGCAGGGAAGTGCCATTGCACCCATCTCACAAATAAGGAAAAAAATCACTGAGAAGCTCAGCAGACAGAATCACACAGGAAATTCACCCAGGATGAAAGAGGGTGCTAGAGTCCCTCCTAACAGAATGGCCAAGCCTATTTCTTCTTGACATCTGTGTGTGATTTGCTAATGTTCTCAGAAGCGCAGATGTTACAACAGCCTTCCCTCCCACCAGTTTGCAAGCATGCTGGGAGGCCCTTCCACTTTGAAGGTTTCAGGTCACGTTTAGCCTAAATCCATCTTTTTGCAATCAAACAGAGAAACACCTGTCAGTTTTGGGGAGCACACTCCAGCTTTAGGAGGTGAGGGACACTGAATATGGAGAGAAGAACAAAAGAACATCTGCTGGTGCTCGCCCCAGGGCAGGAGATCAAAGATCACCCTTTTTTCAAAGGTGGTCATACTGTCCAGGAACATAAAACAAAAGTCAAACTGTGACTGATAAGTAGATTCTATCACTCCATAGACCCCTAACAACAAAGAAAATATTTATTTATATTTTCTATATCCCTTTACATATTGCTTCTTTTCTCTCTCAACTGTCTTTTGATTTTGGCTTGCTTATTATTCTTTTTCACTATTGTATTCCTTTTACTTTGGATTCTGGTTTAGGTTCAAATTTTTGTTTTACTAGAAATGCAACATTCTGGTCAAATTAAAACCCAAATTGGATTTAGAGGACTGCTTAATTTGAGCTCTGATGTCCCAGATGTGGGTTAGGTGCTCTGAACACTGTAAAATCTAATAATATTTTTCGCCTAAAAAAGATCCTTTAATATAACACTAGGAGTGAGATGTGCTGAGAGCCAATGGAAGCCAAAAGAAATCTGTGTAAATGTTGCAAAAGTTCTTTTTCTCCCCTCAATTCCCACCCTCTCCCTGGGCTTTAGATACTGCACCACATGTGGAAGGCTCTTGTAACACTAGGAAATGCTATACAGTTGTGGTTTCACAGAACAAAACAAATTGTCTTACCCCCTCTAATATTTAATCCAGATTTGTAGTTTCCCAGTGCGCCGCTGTAAAATCACCCAGTGTGGCGGGGTCCTTCGATACTGCAGGAGTGCCAAGTCTCAAGGTGGCTGAGCTGAGGGTTATGTTTCAATTTGGCAGTGGAACACCATTTCCATAGACAAATTAACATTGTTCCATTTCATTTTGACACGGTAATGTCTTTTCCATAGACCTGCACTGACATTGTCGTGAAATCATTGCATCCCAATCAAGTGAATGGGAAATTAGCACCATGACACAAAACATACTGAGAAAGTAACCACAGCTTAGTTTATTTGTCAAACTGAAATACCTCAGCCACCTTCAAATGCATTTTCTGAAGCACCAGAAGACTTGAGTGCAGAATTCAACACGAATAAAACATAGCCTGCTAAATATGTTCCTTCCATTCAAAATTTAGGAAAGCTGCTACAAACTGTTGGTCCTTACTGCTGGCTCTGCACATTAGGGCTCATGCCCTTCCTTCTCTCCCTCTCTTCCTCTCTCTCTCTCAGCATTTCTCTTTGGTGCTTGCATTTGAGCTGAGAGTTTGTAGTTCCAAGGAATCAGTGCAATCCCTGTGTCACTCAGCTGCCCAGTGTGCTCAGTTGCAGCGGGTGCTGGAAAATTTTGCTGTTAGCATTTTGAAGGGACTTGAAACGGAAATCATTCTGGGATTTCCATGGTTTGAGCTTGAGTACTTTGGTAATAATGCTACTATTGAGTGCTAAATTTGGAACCACAAAAATCTGTTTATATGAGAAACGTCCTCTTTGCTTTAACATAGAGAATAAGCAGGAAAGGAAAAAAAACCCAGTAGCCCAAATCACAGATTTCTAAAACCTTTTGCTCTCAGACACATCCTAACAATAGAAATCACATCCATCTTCTGGTCTAAGCATACTAAAGGGGTCGTATATCCAATACTCCTCTATGCCAATGATAGTGCTAGAATATCGACCTACATAACAATTTACTTTCTCTTCATTCCATTCATACATATACACAAATAGTAAAATAAGTCAAGGTTGCACAGCAAGCACTCAAAAATTTCCAAATCTGCCTCTCTCATGCATATTATACACTATTACTCCACTCTTGATATCAGTCATCTTTTTCTTTTGTGCCAGTCCACAGCAGACTTTTCCCAACTCACAGAATCTGCTCTCTCGTCATTTCCCCTCCCAAGCCTTTTCCAGTGCCCCATTGCTTCCCCCAACTCTGTCTTGCACAACCCATCCATCTCATCTGACGGAGGAAGAATCTCTACTGCCCTGGGCTCTGCTTCTGTAATATTAATGGGTGAGAGCACTGAGTGACAAGGAATTGGTTTTATTTGCCACAGTCGTATATTTTGGGCTTTTGGAACCAAAAACATCTGCACTACTTCCCAAACTCCGAGATTACAATCCTGCCAGCAGGAACTTTGGTTCAGTAAGAAGAAGCTTTCAGACAAGAAGGCAGTACTTTTAAAAGTGGTGGTAATCTACATCTTGTGTATCAGCTCACACCTTGTCCTCTCTTTATGATGAGGAGACCATAAACATCAGCATTTAACACTCATTCACCCCACCCATGGACCCCTGCCAACAAGGTACCCTTGAGCAGAGTTCAGCCAAGCTGATGCTTAAGCGAGACTGTACCATAATCCTCTCCCTGCAGCCTGGCCCAGGCACTTTTGCTTGCTTGTACTTGTGGAAAGGGAAGGAAGAAACAAAAAATGCAGGCAAAAGGTTAAAAAAAATTAATTTCCACATTCAGCAACAAAGCCATTTTCTTTCTACCATCTCAATCCAGTCCATTTCGCATATGGAGGAAGTGAATTAGATTGAGCCAAATTCACTCTTTTAAAAATCATCTAGGCACTGCCTTTCAATTTTTAGTGTCTTTTCCTCTTTGATATGTTCATATAGATTCCACTTACACTAGGCAAGAATCTCAGATATTCATGAAGAAGCAGCTGGGCCAACTCGCCTGTCACTTCACTCTCTTTCACGCAGCCCTGACAGCATGAAGCAGATGAACTCTAGTGGGTATCACCCTCTGGAATATTTCTCTTGCCTGATGGGAACCCTCTGTTGTAGTCAGGCTGTTGGCCAAAGCACTGATTTGGGAGGTGTTTGCCTCTTCCCAGCTGGCATCAAATTACTGTAACAGCCTCTTGGGTCTTCTAGAATAAGAAGGAGTCCAGGACTGAACTCTCTTCCTGTTTGTAAAGGCTGTATCCAGAATTGCATTTCTCGTATTTATTCATCCCACCCCTAGGGTGAGCTCAGATGGAGCCAGGCCGTGTCACGCTGTGGAGATTCATCCATCCCGCATTCCATCCCCTGGCTCATGGTGCTGCCTGCATGTCAGGGAGCACCTAGCTGAGCAGTCCCACACCAAAATATGTGAACATGTTCTTCTCACTCCTAGCAGAAAGTCCTTGAAAGGCAACCTCTGACCCTCTGGAACTATACTTACACTCTCAATTGTTTTTGCAGGCAGAAACATGGTCTATGCTGGTCTGTGGACCATTTTATCCCTCTACAGTCTTTTTATGCAGTTCTAAGTGATCAGAATAGGTAGACAGACCTTGCCCCCAGACCTTGCCCTGATTGCTGTATGCCAGTTTTTTCAAGGTATTTGGTGGTGAGAGACCAATTAGGACTCTAACTATAATTTCCAATATTCATTCCTTCACCTTAGCAGAATCACTCTTAGTTATACTATATTCTAGCTCCTTTGAATGGAGAACAAACCCCAAAAACCCAGTCTGGCATTTGTGATTGTTTTGAATTGCCTTTTCAGAACTTTTAGTCTCAAGTTAACGGTTATTCAAATTCTAGTTAGTCAGTTTACCAAAATCCTATGCAGAAAATATGCTAATTGTCAGAGAAGCTCTTTTTCCAGTGTCAGCTTGCTCACACTGGATACCTTACAATTGGAGCTGCAGTTTATTTTACAGGATACCTCCCAGCCCACAGCTTCCTCAGGTATCTGATGCAAACCAAGATGAGCACCCAGCTGACATCCTCCTGGGCTCAAGCTGATTTGTAGAGTGAAACCACACCGTGATATGTGCACTGAAGAGATTACTAAGGAGGAAGTTTCTCAGAACAAGGTTGTAAGGCACCACATTGCTTTTTTTTAAAAAAATCTAACAAGAGGAAGTTGCCACATTGACATAACTCCGCCAAAAATTGGCACGTGTCTGTTCTTCAGGACCTGTGCTGTTATTGTGTTGTTTGGCTTGTAGCCTGCCTGTGGAGGGATAGAGAAAAGGGAAACAGAGAAAAGAAAAAAAAAAAAAAAAACCCTAACTTAGGAATCATTTCAAGGCCTGAGATGTGGACAGGTTTGCCGAAAGATATCTTCGAACTGTACAAGGTAAACATGGTCTAAATCACCTGCTTTGGGAAGATAAGTACCACGAATTCTCTAAGCTAAATGTACACTGCTGAAATTTGATTGAAAACTTTGTGATGTGAAGACTGAAAATCACAAGAAGGAGGCAGGCAGCGTTTAATCTCCTGTTGGATGACAATTCAAGATAGACCGATAGAGATACCTGCTGCCTGATAAACCAGTCAATATTGTAGATACTTGCAGGAAACAGACACTGCAAAGGAGGTAGATTCTCGGTATTTTTATATTTTTCTCCTGTTCTCAACTCCCTGCTATGCAGGATGAGACTTGTATTTTCCTCTGTTAAGTTATTGCACTTCAAATGCTGTGAGCACCCCAATTTCTTTTCACGGGCATGTTGTTTAAGATAGAGTAAAGTATACAAAATATATGCATGAAATCCAAGGAATTCTAAATGCCTGGAAAGAACAGGATGATAGAAACGAAAGGTGACAGATCCAGCCACTTTTCTGTACTAATTTTTAATCTTGTCTATTACAGAAAAATTATTTGTAAGCGACTACAAACTCAGTGGTGGTTTTCAGTATAAGCAGCTGGTCTTTCAAACAATTTTACATGAGTGTGAGACCAGGAAGGAAAACACATGAAGTTTTAAAAAGCATGGGGAAATCACAGACAAGCAAAAAACTCTATTTACACTTCTCCTTGAAGGGACTTGGACAAGTCACTGTATACATATTCTCACTACAACATTTCAGACTTTGTGTGCACCAATCCTTTGCATTATGTTTATTACGAGAGCTAAGACAGCAGGCTTTCTAGCAGCTCTCTGCTGCTGCTGTCTTACTATGATTTTCCTATCTTTTAATTAAAAGTATATTTCACAGCCAAGCCAAATGTTTTATAATAACAAGAAGGAAAGGCAGAGAAACAGCAAGGAAAACTTTTGACCTGCTGTGGACTGAACATACTTCTTCTTGCCATGCAACAAAACTAAATCATCGCATGTGTTGCTGATGGACATTCATCATTATTTCTTCCCAAACTGAAGGCATATTTCATTTTCCTGAAGCCTGGATTTTCTCCAAGTTTTGCAGGGAAATGTTGCTGCCATTGGAGCTTGTTGCTGTGTGTCACCACCTGCTGGCAAACATCAGTTGAGGGTTTCTGTCTTGATTGTGCAGCTAAAACGGTGTAGACAAGGACTTTTATCTTTCTTGATAGAAACAGATAGGTGGCCACGAACAGAACATATGTTATTTAAACAGATTTTTGGTCTTGAATGCATATATTCAGACCAAGTGTGTTTGTATAACAATGCAGTCTGGATCCTGTAAACCATCACTCAGGTAAAAAAACTAGCTCTTAATACAGGAGAAAAGATGCAATTTCATAGAAAAGTTTATCAGTATGGGAAAATGTACACAGACAAACCTGAGCAGAAAAATAAATAACTAAAAAATTAAATATACATGGCAGCTACTGCTGCAAGATTTAATTAAAAATAACATAGAGTGAAAACTTACAATAACCTTCTAGAGACAGTCTCAGGTTTAAATTTCCTGATCTATGCTATTTATTTTACAGGTTTAATGATTGGAGTTTGCTCTTTTCTCTTCCCCGCCCCCCCCCCCAGATGTTTTTAAGAAAGCAGACCTTTGAATATGAAAGTATATTTTGAAGCATATAATATTTATTCTATCCACCCTAATAGGTAAACGTGCGTTGCAGTGTGGGCTCTAATGCTGATAATTCATACCATTTATCTGATAGATCAGGAGCCATTACAGCCTGTTGTGTAAATTCATATTTTGGCACTCTTTAAAAAGTGGATTATTATTGACCCAATAGACCGTAACAGCTCCAAAGAAGCCATTACTGTCTATTGTGTAAGTCCTTCATGGCGCATGTTTTATTGACCCTTTGGAGCCATCATGGTCTGTCTTGTCAATCCGGATGCCATACGAGCGTATTAAGGCTGCCTGCGTAATATCCGCACGGCGTCCTAGCCCCGTTATTGATGCGCGCCCCTACAAAATTACATTTTGAGCCACGTCATCCAGCTGGTTTTCTCCTCAGGTTCCAAAACAACTATTGTTCTGGTTCACATCCTGAACTAGAGACAAGGGCTACAAAAATCACCTGAACATAATGAAGCCATCACTCTTTTTCACTTAAAAAAAAAAATAAAGTTGATGATCAGGCTCTCACTCACCAGGAGGAAAAAAGAAATTGCTATGGGTGGTCAGATCACCCCAGTTCTTCATGACCCCTTCTCCTCTCCCAGCTACACACATATAGGACAGCACTGTATAAATAGTCCTTCCTTAATAGTCCACAAAAGCCACCTCGCTGGCCAGCAGAGTGTCCAGCTTGCCTGTGCAGGGGAAGACAAGCAGGGTTCACCCTCTGCAAAAAGATGACCACCCTGCACAAGGAGCAACCAGGCTTGCACACAGCCCTGGGCTGAAGGATTCATATGCAACATGTGCCCTGATCTGAGGTCCTTAATAAGAAACAGAAGGGACTAAAACGAGACCCCAGTAGGAAACTTGTCCTAAGGGAGTGCCTACCACTGCTTCCAGGCTGGAAATAACTTCCTGGCCAACCCAGCAAACAAAACTCCTGCAAATCCTTCCGATCTGGCTGATCCTTCCATTAGGGAGCAGACAACTTCACCCCGAGCATTGCTCTGCCCAGCACACATCTGTCAAGGCAAACACAGCTCACTGTCAGGAGCCTGTTACCTGCAGAGTGTCTCACTCCTTTTCTCCCAAACAAAAACTGCACAGAAACCACACAACCTGACCACCTCCAAAGCAACATCTTCCTGGGGCCAGATCAAATTCAGCTGAACAGCCAGTGGGGTTAAGTTCAACCTGAAGCTGCTAAATGCTTGAATTATTCCCATGCCTGGCATAATAAAGATCTAGTGTTGGCAGTGCTTGCTTGCCTTATACATTCATAAATATTTATCCAAATATTAATGAACAGAAAAACAATTTATTTCTTTTTTTCCTAATTGTAACATCAATTCTAATATATTTTGTTACTTAGTCACCTCACAAGTATATTGATTTTCTTATCCACCGATAGGTATTTAACTGTTTTACAAGTGCATGCCAGGATCCTGAAATGACAACTGTGTTTGGAACTCATAGGAGGGCTAGTACTTTTAGATTTATTTGGGTTTTTTCCTAGCACAGTGGAAGCTATGCAGTAAAAATTCATCATAGAGCATGGGTAGTGGTTTCATGCAATGTAGGTCTCTGAAGGCTTCTTTAGACAGTACACAAATGCAATGTACACATGCAAAATGCACGCAGTGATGCAGAAGAGTGTTTTTCTTCTACCACTCTTCTACACACATTGTTTTCCTCCTTTCACACCAAAACACACATACCCCACTCTTGTGCATAATACTGACATAATTTACAATTTCTGGTCACAAGTGTGAGTATCTAAGTTCCAAGACAGCAATCAAGAACTTTACTTGTAATTCAGCTTCAAATTCAGCAGCCTGCTAAAGCACATGGCAGGCTGAGTGCAGGCACAGAGTCCCAGCAAAGCCAGTTACCTGCTTAGCCACTTTGCTGAATTGAGGCCTCACTTTTGATAGATCTCAATGACTTTTCATCACCCACCTAGATAACAAAAGATGCAGGTAATCTGACCTTGCATAGTAACTGAAAACTTTTTCAGCAATATTACTTGTGACAGCTGTATATTCCCTCAGAGGGGAAGATAAAGCCTTTGGTCTCTGCAATTCACTAAAAGAATGGTTTATTAGTTCAGCATTTCCTTGTATGTGGCTGGAAATTTTATGGGTGCTCACCAACACCCTACTGTGCATTGATGCAGAGCACCACAGAAAATAAGCTCTGATGCTGATAAGAATTAGTCATGAAACCCTCTTCTTTCTGCATAGGTACCCGTAAGCTCTCTAGGTGGCATGTACAAAAGATAGAGATTATCTGACATTAATGGAGTTGCTTTTCTGATTCAGGAGGCTCATCTATTTCAGGCAGTTCAGAAATGACTCTCAGTGCCCTTCCAAATAACAAAAAAAAAAAGTGAAAAGTGGAAATTTTTGTGTGTCTTTTGTATGGACATATTTTGTCTATGCCTTTTATCCTGATAGTGGTTTATTTGCCATTATTGTGGCAAAGAGAATAGAAAGGTCTCCTGATTTAGCCAAAGTATGCAAGATCTTTTTGCCTTTTCCTTAATAAGATCAAGAAGAATTTAGGTAGAGCTGGTATCAATAAGGTTAATACACAGGATACAATTTTTACCAAATAAACACATTTATTTTATAAATGGTAGCTTTACTTCTTTTCTAATTCACTTATTTTTAGAGATAGGAATTGATTTGTCCAGAGGGAAGAATAGCAGCTTCACCATCAGCTTCAGGGGAATTATATGCAATACACACTGTTGTAAGCACAGGCAAAATTTCAACCTACTATCCTGGGTTAAGGGCTCCTTTCTTTCTCCTCACAGGTTTCTGAGAAAAGGAACAATTTTTAATGCTGCCAATTGAAGCCCCTACAAAGAGAGGGCATGGGCATTCAGCAGAGCTCAAAGTCTATAAGAAAGCCAGGTCTTAGTTTCAAGAATAAGGACTGCATCTTTTGGGCATATTAGGTACATCTCTCTGTTCCCCAAGATAGCTACAGGTAAGGAAAACTAGACCAGGCAGCTTCATCTCAACACTGAAAAAAAAAATTGCACTCATATAATGTCCCTACAGTTCAGATCAGAAAAATGCAAAAACACCTTCAACCATTGTTGTGGGTTACAGTAGGAACTTCTAGGATCTGATTCAGTCATAGCCTTGTATATGAAAAAAATATGGTTGGGGGTGTTGTATTTCATATTTCGATTGTAGTGTTCCAATTCTGCTCACAAAACCATGGACCAGCAAGCCTTTACCTGGCTTTCTCAGGGCACACAGCTGATGAGCTGCCTAAAACAGCAGGGCCACTGAGAAAAAATACAACCAGTATGTTCAGCATCAGGATCACCTCACTCATAAACTCCTGACAGGCTGAATACACCAGGGCTGGAATTACTGGAAAGATGATGATTTACCTTTTTCCCAACTGCAGACAACTCAGAATCTTGCCACAAAAGGCAAACAAAAAAACCAAGAAAATATTTGATGACTTTGTGTTTTTCTATGACAATCAACATCATTTATGACCCATTATGTAATGACATGAGCATTATACATTGAAAAGCTGTCTAGAAAGACGCTGTAAATAAACACTTCTGGTTTGCAAACAGGAAGCCAGAGATATTACTGTGGAAGCTGAGAGGATGGGGTTTGATTCTTGAAACATGAGTGATTTGTTTTTTCCTTCCATCTCTCCCAAACTCATGGTGCAGTCATATTGTTATTAGCTAATGCATGTCATTTTCTCTCCACTTTTATAGCTAAAATATAACTTGGGAAAAAATGAACAGCAATAGAAAGACAGACTAGACAGATACAAGATGAGAAGAAAAAGCGGCAAAAAAAGCTAAAATAGGAGAGGTATAAAGTATCTGAGGCTACAGGGATTCAGACCAAGTGCTGGAAGAGTCTAATCTCCAAGAGTGGCCTATTGCAGGGGCTTTAGTCAAAGCACAAAATCACCAAGAAATAATATTCTTATAAGGGAACTTCATCTTAAAATTTCACATATTGCATGTGCAGGTATGTTCTGCCTTATGGGACGTGTTTTTCAGATGTGAGTAGTCATCATGGCAGTTAGAAGGGTACAAGGAATGGTAACACTTTATGCTACCCTAAGTATTTCTGGGGAAAAAAAACAACTGAGTTTGGGCCTCAAAAATCTTCTTTGAGGCTAAGCTAAGCAACAGATTTCAAGCTAGGCTTTGCTGATTCCTTTTCAGACCTGAAGAATGGTCTGCACAGTCAAAATCCTGTCTGGTTTTTGAGCTATGTTTCTCAGTCCAGTAACAACTTCTCCACAAACCCTGCTCAGCTCCTATCCTTAAGCCATTGCAACTACTACAGCACTATACCTTCCCCTGGCTTGAGTGACTGAGCAAACTCCTGACAGCAGTAGGTTTTCGCTGGCCAAACCACACACTGCTCTCACTGCAGCCCTCACAGGGGGTCGCACTGCCAGCTCCTGCCCAGCCCTCCGCATCCAGTGCAGCATGGAGCTGGTGGAGGGCTCAACAGCAGCTTCCACCAAAGCAGGATTAGGCCCTTTCTCCTTCTGACATATTTCAAAACATCCTTTTTTTCTAGCTGCTCATAACAGTTTCCCCATACAGGCATCAAATAAACACTGGGGTTTTTTATCCAGGCATTGGTGTTATTGTGAAGGAAGTTTTCAGTCAAACAATACCACTGAATAAAATCTTTTTTCCTGCTGATGTCATGTGACAATTTTTTTTTGCTTTAACCTGAATTTCTAACCCATTTTAAATCTGCCATTTTTTCACACATTAATGGGAAGAAATTTTTTTCTTCTTTTTCTTATTTCTCTGCCTTTTTCCCCCCTTCAGTAGATGAACTTTAAATGCAATAGCGCTCATCCTAAGTGACCCTGCCTGCTGGGAGTAATTGTCTAGAGGAGAATAGACGAATATAAGAGCTTTTGTGCAAGGGAATAGAGAAGACAGACTTTATTATGATTCTGAATCGTAAGCCTACTCTCTTTTTTCTTTCCTTTCTCTCCCTTTCTTTTCTTTTGGGGGGGGTTGAGGTTCTAACAGCTGTTTCCCATCACAACCGGTGTTTGAAAGACACAGCAAAATTGAGTGTATCAGTATCACAATTAGTTTCACAGGCGGCTAATAACTTACTTGCCAGCCATGCCTGATTTAATCAGGACAGTCCTGATTTATGGTTGTTTGTCCCAGTGTCCGATTTTCTCTGCCAGTTCCAACACAAGGAGATGCATGCAGCCCACTTCTGCACTCCGTCAGGGCCACCAGTTCACTTCAGTGGGCTTGCTGCACTGGAGGGAAAAAAGGAGGAGCCGAAATGAGAAGTCTGGAGTCCTCTAACACAACCCAGGAAACATATTCTTCTTTCTGTGATAAACTGAGCAGCTCACACTGGTGCAGGCGTGCCAGGCTGACGTGTAGGGGCTTGTACATTTATCAAGGTGTCTCACAGTGGCCTGCTACCCCCCTCTTCCCTTGTGACCTGGAGGAACCTCCTGGGTTAGGGTCAAGAGGTGATTTTAGCAGCACATTATCTCAAGCCTGCAAGGCCCTGAGCTGCTGCGAGTGAGTCTTCTGTCAATGGTGCCAAATTACGCGTGGCTCATTTTTGCAAAGTGATCTACTGCTGCTGCTCATTGGGGACAGAGCTGAGACCATCCAACTCATTTTTCTTAGGACTGCAAGCTGGTCCGGAGGAAGTCCCAGCAGCGAGAGCCCGACTCATGCCTTTCTCACTCAGCAACTCTACTCCTCGGAGCTGAAAAAAATGTTCATGAGAAGACATGTAATGGATCGGTTGCAGCACTTAAAAGATGAGATTTGAGGCAGTCTTGCCTGTGGCTACAAAAGAGTAGGAAAAAGAAAAGAAGAAAACAGGTTTGTAGGAGGCTTTTGGATGGGTTTGCTATACCACTGTTCTTCCAGCTTAAAGGAAATAGGCAAATATTTTCCTTAAAGATTATGGAAAAGTAAGAAATGTTGTGTTATAAATATGCATCTGAAATAACACCCACAGGGCTCTTCAGGGTAGATTTCTCCACAGAGCTCTCCTTCACATCTGTCTGCACTGGGATTGTTACAAGACCAGAGAAATGACTAAGCCTCCCTGAGCCAAGCCCCCTGCCCACTGCTGTCTCACTTTCACCTTGGGCTTCCCAAAGAATGGCAAGGTAAAAGGTCTGTTTATATTCACTGTTTCTTTCTCATCTTTTGGTTTGGTTTGGTTTTGCTTATATTTCTAAAATGGAGAGAAGGCTGATGCCCAAACCCATAGCAGTGGTTTCTAGATGCCACTCTGTAACAATAACCCTCAGGGATGTCTAATCAGGAGAGCTGGAGCAGGTTCATGTCAGAGGGAGTCTGTGCGCCGTGATTAAGAGTGTTTTCAACCCGTGAACAGAGGGTTTTTGCTTTAGTTTGAAAGATTGTCACTGAAAATCCCTTGTGTCACCTGTTTTAAAAGGCATGCGTTACACTCCTATAGTTAGCTCCGAAACGTGAAAAATAAGATGGGCCTTGTCACCACCTTCTTAAGTCAGGGATCCAGAAATCTCAGTCCCCTGGTTTGAAAGGAGAGGTACAAGAAGATGTTTTGCCCCTTCTATGTATGTGCTGGGGGATCATACCGCAATGGCTCTGCTTATGGCTGCCACACGGTCCTGGTCCTTGCCCTAAGGAGCTTGAAGTTTGGGTAGAAAGGCAGCAATCTCACTGGGAGGCTCCAAAGAAGCCTGCCAGTTGTGGAGTTTATTTTTATTTTCCTCTTTTAATAACTTATATATGGCATTTGGCAATGCATGACGGAGAACATACATCCTGGTTAGTTGTTATCTGAAGCATAGCAGCTAACCAAGCTACAAGAGAAGGTACTGATTAGTTTCCTAGAAGACAAGACATGAGCAGAGGCCACAGTACCTGTCTTTCTCTGGCTGAAAAAGCTGAGTTTACATTTGCAAGCTCCTATTGCCCCAAGGAGCAAGAATGGGGGCATGTCAGTTGCAGATTTCGCTTAATTTTAAATACAGTCAAAATGCCAATTTGTATTCAGGTTTTGTCACTGAATAAAAGATGTCTTGCACAATGCCTTTCACCCTGCTTCACCTGGAACATTCCCATCCACCTCCTGGGGGTCCTACCAGGTATTTTTTGCTGGCCCTCCCTTGAGTATGGAGACATGCTGACTTGCCCTACAGCAGGGACCATTTTCTCTATAAGGTCCAGTATGGGAGACTTAAGCTTTTTCTCAAAGGCCTTTAGAGGGGACACATGCTCTTTCAAGCTAAAGGGGACTTGAGGCAGCCTGGAAACCTTAACTGAGGCAGAAACCTAATTTTTAGGTTTTACACTATTCATCTGAGGTCCTAAAGCAGAACCTGTGCCTAATATGTCCATAAAGCCAGTATACAAGCACATGGATTTGAGTGCTAATGTCTCTGTAGTCTTTCAGAAGGACACATTCTCATCAATGGTGGCAGAAAGTGGGACTGGTGCTGCAGCAACTCCAGTAAGAAATCTAAACTTGGGATTCCTTCCTGCCCTTTTCTTTTCTTTCTCTGTTTACACAAAAGACAGACCACATTCAACGGTATCAGTGCAACCCAACCATGATACTCATTGAGCAGTTAACACACACACAAATACAAAGAGAAAAAGAAAAAGAAAAAGTGGCAGTCTATCCATCTCACTTGGCATGTTTATATGTCCTTCTTAACCATAAAAAAGAAGCCTGTTTACAAAGTGGAGTGTCGGTAACATTGTGTAAAGGAACACTTATCTGAGAAACTTTGATCTCCTGCTGAAGCACCATTACTCTGAGACTGAAGGGCTAATGGCTCTTTGGGTGGGAGAAAAAGTTTTTCAACAGAAAAAGAAGGAAGTTTATTGTGCTATCTAGTGGACACATTTAGAAAATCCTGCTCCTTGGAAATAAGTCCTGGCTGTATCGCCAGCAGCATTATCCCACATTGCACAGGCTGCTGAATGGGGGAAAAAACCAAGACATTGAGGCCTCCTGTAATGGGATAGTGGGGAAGTTGTTACTCTAGGGCAGGCCTGCTATCTCAGTAATTTAAGTAATGGACATATTAATGGAGATGAGAGCTAAACCAGACACAGAGCCCTGCCTATTGGAGCAAACATTTTCCATTTACAGACTCAGGGATGCATTTTACCATTCTGATTCACATATTTAGGTCCTACTTGGGTGAGTAATCATATTGGCTTTGAGAGCACAAGGAGAACATTGGCCTCAACAACAGGAGTGAAAACCACTGCCAGGAGAGTGATGGAGTTGGATCCTAAACCATCTAGTCAGATATCACTAAATATAAAAATATGATTTTTTAAAAAATTTTTTAAAGGATTGAGAATTCCTGGGATGCAAAAAGCAGGTTGAAAAACATACATGAGACTCAGGTAGATTCAGTTTCAGATAAGTCTGAAATCCCACAGGAACAACATCATTCACCCTGTTGCCTTTGCAAAAATAGCATAAAATCTTGCCCAATCATTTCTTTTTTCTTCCTAATTTCAAGTTTTCCAGGTCTCCCTTAAGACACAGAGCTTCACTTGATGCTTCACTGCAGTCAGAGATCTGGGTATCTCTAATCTTTCCTGCAAACACATTTCTCTAAAATGTTTGTTAAAATGTACTGTCAAATTGAAACTTAATAGCACAGACCTTCCTCGCAAACATAAATAGCACCTCCGGAGGCTCACACATCACTGCTCTTCGCTTGCATCTGTCCTGCTGCTCTCCATTTTATTTCTCCGCACTGCCGCTTGCACTTTTCAACTTCTTCTATCTGTCGCTGAGTCCTTCATTCAAAGACCACTGAAATCCTTGGGAGCCCATCCAATACCTGCTGCTGGCTTAGGGCCCCACCACAGCAATTCTGCCCTGCCAGCACCGAGCACTTCCTTCGAGGCACCGAACAAACCCATTAACTAATCTTGTTAAAAATACTCCTTCGCGAGCTGGCCTTTAAACAGTGGCGTCTATCGTATAAACGTGTATTTCTCTTATAAACAG
Organism: Toxostoma redivivum; assembly: GCA_013397375.1. NCBI lineage: Eukaryota > Metazoa > Chordata > Aves > Passeriformes > Mimidae > Toxostoma > Toxostoma redivivum. Next base: position 265,466 of record VXBI01002367.1, on the reverse strand, counting down.
TCCTGGGGAGACAATATAGAGATAGGCTGGAGCTGCCTTTTGCCAGTTGCTTGGCCTGTGGAAACAATTAGCTTGAAAGACAGACTTTAAAAGATGAGGGGTTTGTGCCCACAAAAGAAAAGCAGCAGCTTCAAAAGAGTGTGATTTATTTGAAGGGGAGAAAAAAATAAAAGGAAGCAGAATAGTTAGGCTCATTGAGTTTCCATCCTGTAGTTTCCTTATTTTGCTAGGCTGTGAAAGACTGTGGCCAGGCTGTATAGAGAGTTCACATTTGAACCCAGATTTACTAATGACTGATATGGCAGTCACAGAACTTCAATTCATGTCTTTCTTTTCCCCAAAAAACAAGGCGCTCGTAAGCCAACGTATTTTTTTTTTTTTTTTTGATGGGAGACAAATAAGGTAACTGTTATTGCAAGTTTTTAAAATAGATAATACCCCATTTGGAAACCAAGATGAAGTACCCTTCTATCTGGCATAGCCTTGAAACATTTACAGAAAGCCTTTTAATGGAGATTTAATGCATCTATAATAATAACACAGAATTTGATACCCTCTAGGAAAAACTGCCTGGTGCTCCCTTAACAACCACAATTACTGCACAACTTGTTATACCTAAAGTTAATAAACCAGAATTAAGGTTGTGAATAAACTTTATTAACCAGCAGGAATCCATGTCTTCTCCCCCTTGTGACTGTCCCACAGGCACCAAAGACCCCATGTTTGTCCTCTGGTTTACCTTTCCTGGGGCAGGTTTACCTTTCTAGCCCTGAAAGCTCTGGCCGTGACTGAGGCATACTGGGCCTGAGGCAAAAATCAAAACCAAAACAAAATAAAACAGAACAAACAAAACAAACAGAAAGCAAAAAAACCAAAACAAAACAACAAACCACATGAAAAAATGAAAGGAAAGGAAAGGAAAGGAAAGGAAAGGAAAGGAAAGGAAAGGAA
>VXBI01002367.1:227883-256461 GCA_013397375.1 Toxostoma redivivum | reverse complement strand
GGGGGGGGAGGGAAGCTGTCTTTATTCGTCCCACATGAAATTAGAGGTTGTCATGAAAGCTCAGTTTCCACATTCTCTCCCTACCCAATTTTTTGGTCAGTCTGCTCTTCCTTCCCCACTCATCCATGAGGAGTTGAAAAGGGCAGAACAGAAAGCAGCAAGAAATGGGAGTGAGACTTGTAAAGACAATGAAACAAAATGAATAGACATAAGTAAAATAATCCTAAAACAATGACAGCTCTCTTTATTGTAAAAACCGAGATGATAAAATGGATAGTAAAACTTTTAATCACCTCTTTACCGCAGTGCAAGACTGCTGCTGTCAGAGTCCTGCAGTCAAGCCATGGCCAGCCTGAGCAGGTTTTTTAGAGTTTCATTCTTCATCTGCAGATTTCAGGAATGAAAGGATGGTTCCTAAGAGAGGAAGTTAAAATTTAAATTGCCCAATTTCTTCCTTAGGCTGGCATAAATCAAAGGTATCAATTGAGTTACGCTGGTTGGGAAGAGATGAAAATCTGGTCTGCAGTCTTTAAAAGAAAATGCATTTCTATTGCACATTATTAGAAAATTATTTTTTGTTGCCTCTATAAGACAACAATAAGAAAGAGAGGGAGAATAAAATGTTTTAAGTACTGTACAATGTCCCATGGACTCTTTTTGGAGTACAGTCAGTCACCAGTCCCAAAACAAGGTTCTCCAAGGCTGCAACAGATTCCAGGTATGCAGGAATCCTGAACTCATGGCCAGAAGCCCAGGGTCCTGACAACTGACCAGGAAAAAAATGGCAGACTTCCACCACAAATCTGTCAAACTTGAAACATTTCCATGAAGCATTTCAAGTAAAACTAATCATACCTTTTTGAGTTTTGTCCTGGCTCTACTCAGGGGACCTGTAGTTGTGCCAGAAGGTTTCTGTAAGCCTGAATCAAACCCATCCAATTTTAGATAAAGGTGATCTGCAAAGTCCTGTTCTGAGTCTGGCCTGAGGGGTGTTCCAGCTCTTCCTTTACCGTTTATATTTTTTCCCCTACATTTATCTCAAAAACACAATCTTCTCTTCTAGTCTTGGACTTATTTCATTAACTGAAGGCTGTCTGCCACTCCTGATGACTGACTGATGAAGTCTGCTTCTATTTCTAAAATAAAGTCAGTAGCAGACTAAAGTGTGCCTGAGCCAGGCTAGGATGAGAGGGATGTTTGAATGAGAGGAGTGGTTGCAGTAGAGAAGGGACAAGTCAGACATTTAGGTTCTGTGTTTCTTCTTGGGCTGATTCTGCCCTTACCCAATAAAAGAGGAACAAAACTACCACTCTCCCTGCTTTCTGCTGCTTTATGGCACAGGAAGAGGGGAAAGAGAAGAATGTATTTGTTTGGAGCATCCATCCACTGTTTAGATCCTGGAACCCACATCCCAGTGTTATGCCTTGGCCACACTGCTGTATCCCAGGAACAGCCCTCCTGGGAGAACAGGGCGCTCCTGGCTGCTGCAGTATTTCTGACAGAGTTGGTAGGCAAACTAAAATGGATTTGAACCTTCTTCCAGAACAGGAGGGAAAAAGATTTTTAAAAATGGGCAACAGGATGTCTAATGGTGCTGGTACAATCACTGGCAATAGCGGCTGTAATAGAGTCAGCCTTGAAGCGAGCTGCAGAGTGGTGATGTTACTTTATTCTTTGTAATGATCATTGTTAACCAATATTTGTCTGCTGAATGCCCACAGGTCTTTGTCAAGAATCAGACCCCCACTATGGCTGGCCCTGAATACAACCTAATAAAAAGCTGCCATCCTCCAGAGCTTGAAATTGAAGCACAAGTCAAAAGACAATAAGTGAATTCTGCAAAGAAACAGGTGGACCCCAGGGTAACAATGAGACAAATGTGTCATGACATGGCCTGAAAGTGGCCAAACAGTTACATGCAAGAGAATGAGAAATGCTGCTATTTCTGTTAATTTGAAGAGTCTCTTGGACAGTCTATCTAAGTTAAAGTTGCCAGGTCTTTTGATGCCTTTTCAGAGTTGAAGTCCGCCTCCTGGTAAGCAGCTGTCAGCAAGGCAGGGAAGAGGTAGCCTCTCTCTCAAGGTGACATGAAGTGAATGTGGGAGCAGCAATGTTGATACCTAAGGCTAATTCTCTGCACACAGTCCATTTGAACTGCATCTTCCAGAAGCCAAACTGGACTTCCCAGGCAGCTAATAAAAGGGATTTGTCTTCTGTACAAACTGGCTGCTTCCAAACAGCCGCTGCAGAATGAGCAGCCAGTCCTTCCCCAGGCTCGCACTCTTCAGAAAATAATGATGGCTTTGCTGTCTCTGCTGACCAGATCTGTACCAAAATGGGAAAGGTTCCATACGTGTAATAGGAGCTCAGAGACCATGGTAATGAGTATGGTGTAAAAAATGATAGATAGGTGGATGGACAGATACCTCTTTATCATTTTTCCGAGCCATCCAATTTCCCCAGGCACAGAGTACACCCCGGAGATTTGGGTTTAAGGCAGAGAAAGCTTTACACGATGGATTGAGTGTTGTGTAAATATGTAAATAAAGAATAGCTCTTTAATTTTTTATGAGGAGTGCATTTTAAAGCCCTGCTTTGGTCTTCTTACTCAGGCAAAATTGCCACCTAACAAAATGGCAGTCATACCTGAACAAACATAACTATGTTCTGCACATAAAACACCTGTATTAAAAATTAACTAATGAAAAAATATTTGGATAATTTTAAGACAAGCAAAAAGCTTGTGCATCAGACAGAAGCTTCCTGGGGTATGAAGTGCATTTGGCTATCAAGATGCTCTTTGTAGGCCACATGCTGCTTGCTGACATGCTTGAATCCTAAATAAACAGACTTTATACAGGGAAGCTAACAGGGTTCAGGGGCAAGTAGAATGTCACAGCCACCCTACTGCCATGTGTGACGTGTCTGGAGGCGGTCTGTGCACAGCAGCATGTAGTGGTGGCACTGTACAGGACTGAGCTGTTCAGCAGCAAGACTGGCACCTGAGCACCCAGAAGATGCCAGGCCCTCAATATGACTCCTGCAGGACTGTAAAGAAAGACTGGAATGGGATTTAAGCACACCAGCTCCCAAACTGGAAGCTGGCAGAGGGAAGTGGAGGGCTAATCAGTGCCCTCTGGCACCGTCTGAGCTGGCTGTAGGGTTCTGGGTCACAGGCAGGCACATCTGCACCCTGCATCTCAAACATACAGCCTGTGCTTCAGCATGTCAGCTCAGAGATCTCTGATGTGACCCCAGTTTTTGTGGCTGCCTTTGTCTCCACACAATCCCTTCATCAGTGCTGCAGTAAGGAGACCTGCACGGCTCAGTTCCCAACTGCACAGAGGAACTGGCATGCTCTTGTCTGCCTGCCTGCCTGCCTTCCCCTGTCCTGGTCTGCCCTTGCACACAGAAATCAGGAAGGGAGAGGAAACGAGCCCCCAAAGCAATGCATTGCAAGTGATTTACATGGTGAATGGCTAAACCAAAGCAACATGTGCGTCTGGGAACAATCCTGAGCTGGTAGGAAAACAGACAACACAGTCCAGTCATAATTGCTCCATTCCCCATCCAGGATCTCCATCAAGATGTGAATGGTTTCAGCAACTGATCACCATCATTCAAAGGGAAAAAGTTAATTTTCAGGGCTCTGGTTCTGCTTGCATGTAAGGAAAAAAAATCTTAGAACTGTTTTACTGCAAGAAGTCCAAGTGTAAATATCATCCATGAGAACAGACTCTGCCATTTAAACCATCCTTGCTTTGTTCATACCACCAAAGACACAGTGTTCTGCCTAACTAAAGGTCACAAAACAGCAGAAATTTGAATGCTTCTATCAATGCTTCTAGCAATCCAGGAGATTTTGCATGAAGCCTGTAATCCATCCAGTAAACATATCTACATACATACATACATACCGACATTTATATGCACACACATGCACACAATGAAGGAGGAAATACTCCCTTTAATAGCATGACCTTGTTGTTTTGTACTACTGCTTAAGAAAGGGATTATTAATGAAGCCAGAAGAAGTGCAGCAGTGTTTGTTAAGGCAGCAATTCCTCCTCTTTTCAGCTGAACTGAAACCCTCACATATATCCACACTTTTGCAGTGTTTAGGTGTAAATAACACCCGGTGTGTACAAAGCTCCCCCTTTCATATTCATTACTGTCATAGCTTTGAAAGGAAAAAAGCAGAGGTCATTTATTAGAGGTTACTTTTCATGCAAAACACCCTGTGGTTGCTGTCATTCAGAACTACTTAGTCTACGCCCTCAGTCATCTATTAGCAGGGCTTCAGGTCATAACCTTTAGTGGCATTTGGAATCCCAGAACCTCTGATTAGTGCAAGATTTACATATCCTTCAGTAAAAAATGCTCAGCTATAGAAATGCATGAAGTGTTGTAAATTTGTTTGGCCTTTTGTCTGGAATACATATGAACTCTGCATTCAAAGTAGGGTGCATTAAACTATATTTGTTTATCGTGTTGTATCTCCTCTGTTAATGTGGCGTCCATTAACCCATTAAAGACAAACTGTCCTTTCAAAATGGGCTCATAATCGAGCACAAAGAGGAGGTGGACGCCAATGCAATTAATAGGTTCAGATCCCACATGCCAAATATTGGTGCTTCTTTAGGCCTGTTCTGTTTTTTTCAGAGAAGTAGCCATGCCTGTATGAAGTTTGATTTAATGGTCTCTGCTGGGATCCGTATCATGAAATTTTACTGGAAGGTGTGAAACTACTACCGAGTTGCTGTCTTGGCAGATGGTAGCAAGGTGTAACCAATCACATATTTTTGAGTTTCTGTAGTGCAGAAACATCATTCATTTGCAATATAGGATCAATACATGTTGGGGCTTTCTGTTGCTAGAATTCAGGAATGGAGCCAAATTATACCGTTCTTCTAACAGAAATGCCATTAACAAGCATTAGCATGACTAATTGGCTGGTTTAGCTCAGCAGAGAGGATTTGTCAAACAATACCAAGCTAGTTTCCCAGATATTTGAGTACTTGGGGTGCTCTTCTACGTTCTGATGTATTTCAAAGAAGACATATTTAAAGGGTATTCACAGCACATGGTTGGAATCAGGCATTTGTGCCTTTGGGAGGACCTCAGCTGAACTGAAGTTCTCTAAGTCTTACACAGTGAGAGACCATCTATGTCTTATTTAGGTTGGTTTTGATTCTCTTGCCTGGATGTGAATTCTAATAGTGATAACAAAAATGGTACCCTGTGCAGTGGGGACTTCTCTATACCACCACAGAGCTTCACCTGGACATTCCAGCCTTTGAGTCAAATGAAAATTCCAGCCAGAAGATCATTTAGCATACAGTCTTCCTCCTTGGAAAGCTAATTCAGATGTCAGTGAGCGCCAGTGAGAGCACAGCAAACAGAGTACTTGCCAGGAGTATTTTTTATATATCCATTATGACTTTGTGTGGCTATACATCCCTTCTAGGTAAAGCTGGAGATGTTTTCACCATAAATGTGCCAAAATAAATATTATTTTTAAATAATACTAACACCCCCTTACACCAAATGAATACATGACCATGAATACAGGCTGGTGGACATCTCAGGCCTCCAGGTGTTTTTCCATTTACAATCCAACTGAGAGGTGACACTTACAAGTCAGTCTTGAAATTCTTTGTTGAAAGAGCAACCTCGGCTGCCTCTCTGCTAAATCCATTCTTTTTTCTGCATGTCTTGGTGTTTCATAAACTCAGATGTGAGAGGAACTCCTTGATGTCCTGAAAATATCAGTGGGAGATACAGTCTGAAGGGATGCTCCCTGCATGGATGGAGCTTTAGCTTAGCTTTAGCCTTAGCTTAGACTGATCCATGGTCAGCAAGGAAGACATCACCTTTACATATCTATCACATGTCAACATCCAAATGACTGTCCAGTTCTGTAGCTACTCTTTGGCTTGTGCAACAATTGAGAATGTCAGAATGGCCTGCACTCTGGGTATGAAACTTGATTTTTGAGGTCACATCTGTGCATTGCTTCATTCAGAGGCTGCATCTCTGGAAGAGTGAGGTCAGGTATTTAAAAGTGTCTCCTGACTTAAATTAAACTCAGTAATAAGAGGTAGAGAGACTCCACATTTGGAGGATTTGTTGAATGGCTTGGAACCAACCCACACCCCAGGGGAGCAGAAGGACACAAGCTCACCTTTAAATGAGGAAAGACTCAACCTGTGAGCTGCATCTCAGGTGATTAGAGTAAACTTGACTTTTTCAATTCAGGAAAGTATTTCAAGGCATACAGGCTGAAACCAAGAGCACAGATCTAGACACAGACCAAGAAGAAAACCTGGCCCTTTGTCTCTCTCTTGCTGTAGAAAAGCAGTACCTTTTCAATTATAAGAGACATCAAAAGGTATACCTGTGACAGACAGAAGGCTAAAATACTTACTTAGAAAATGTAATTTTCCTGCAACATCAAGTTCTGGCATGGGTATCTTCCCTGATCAGGCTTTAAAACTCCTCAAGGCTACCAAACTCTTCAGAGTGGAAGCATGTGTGCCCATCTTATTTTACCTTTCATATTTCCTGGCAGAACCAGATGAAAAGCAGAGTGCAATTTTCCATCCTGTAGGATCAGAAAAGAGCCTACAATTACGTGAGCTTATAAGCAAAGCTGAGGACATTTCCTGTGGGAATGTGAGGTGGAGAATGATCAACCCCAAGACACTGAAAATAATGTCAAGGGTCCAGCCATATCTTCCATTCATTTTTTGAAAGCCTGAAATACTGATTCTCCAAGGCTGTACTCAGAAGTTGTAGGAGGCAAGATACTGCCAGGTGAACGTGACATCTGATACACCTGATCCACACAGAAAGAACCTGAAATGCACTGGAGAAGCTCTCTGCCACTCTTACCTAGATGTGTTACTGCTCTGGTGCACATGAATACGTGGAGTAAACAACACATTAAAAAGTTCATTAGTAGGTGTCAAGGTTGTTCTACAGGGACACACAGGAGAGATGGTTTTCTGAGCTTTCATGGGATTTCAGATAAAAACCCATCAGTCAGCCCCTGATGACAAAAGAAGCTTCATGCATGGGACAGTGCTCACCACCCACAGAATAAGAGCCCTGGGGGACATGTGAAGGGTAAGGAAGGATTAATAACGGGAAACAACAAAAAGTAATAGAGAATGGAAAGTAAGAAGCAGTAAAAGACATGGAGGAATGGGATCAAAGCAGTAAAATCACTTTGAAAGGAAACTTTCTCACATGATTGGTTGAAAAGAACAGATGGCACATGGTCTTAACTTATTACAGCCGCTTGTCAGCACAAGTAAGAAGGCAAGCCTACAGATACCTCTGAGCCCAGCAACTTCTGCCTGCCCGTGGCATGCACATTTATTCAAAGTTAAAATGGTTAAAGTAGCACTCTAAAACAGAGCTTTTTCTGGTAATATGAAGAAAGAAAACGGGAAACCTCTGTTCCACAGTGATAGAAAAGATGACCAGCTCCAGCAATTCATAGGAGAATTTGCTTTCTTATACTATTTACACAGTTAATCTTCATTCATCAAAGTTCTTACACCAACTTTTAGGCTGTTTAACAACAATAAGACTCTAGCTTACCTTTAGTTAAGACGGAACACAAATATTTTGCTAAAATGACAACCATTGTTTACATAGAGGTCAGGGAATGCTTTGTGGCCACCTTCAGTGAAAGAAGACTGAATTCCATGTTGCACAGTTACAAATTGTGTTTTAAAAAATGAGTTTAATTTAGAAATAATTTCATTAAGATAAATACCATTTTTCCTCAGATAAATCCTCTGTCCTTCGTTTTCCTCAAAACCTGGTTATATGAAAGTACAATATTCAGGAAAATATTTGAAACACTGCTATTGTTTAAACTGAAGATGATAAATAAATTCAAATGTTGATCTGTCCCTGCTACTGAACAGGAGGAGCTGCTGTTGAGGTCAGCACGGAGAAGCATTGTCACCAGATCCCTGCCATGTCCCATCAGTTACTCATGCACTTTTGATGTACCAGACACCCACTGTGGTTTAGTTAAATTAGATGGCTTTAGCTTCTGTTGGACCTTGAATGTGAATCACATATTCTCAACTAAAAAATAAGGAAATAAAATTAAGTACAATTTTGGTCAACCCTCTAACACAAGTGAAAGTTTTATGTTTGTATATACAGATGCTTAAATCTTCATACATGTGTACAATTTTTAGTGGGTTATTCCAATTGTCTGTCTTACAGATGCATCACATTTCCTGTGTTTAAGAACACTGTGACCTTCCCCTCCATAGGAGGCTGTGACTGCAAGAGAAGACACTTCCATATGTTCTCCCCTCTGCTTCTCCCTCCTCTGCTTCCGTACTCCCCCACATCCTGACACTTGCTCAGACAAGAAGGTCTGATAATTTTCCCACTTCACAGATTAACTCATTACTCTGCCATTCTTCAAAATTCTCCACCGCAGCTCATGTTTGCAGTGTCTGTGCACTGCAGCACCTCCAAATATAACTCTCCTCTGTCTTAGGGACTTGTGCACTGACCTAATCATCTTCTCTTGGAACGATAGCCATAAACAGCACTTTAAACATCAGATTTATTTAAAAGCGAAGTGATCAGGACAACTAGAGCTCAGGGAACATGTTTTTTCCCTCTGGCTCTCCCACTGACTGGCTATTAAAACTTCAGGCAAATTACTGGGCTCCTTTGTGCTTAAGTCCATTGCTCAGACACATTTCTCTCTAAATGGTCTCAGAGACAAGGCCTGTCTTTTGCTCTAGATTTGTAAAATGACTGGCACAGTAAGGCCTTGTTAGTAGCTGGGGTCTGTAGCTATTTTGGTGATACCATAAATGCTGTTAACATTTAATAATCAAATACTGCACTGCAAATGCATTTAGCACCCACCAGTCAAATAATGTAAAAGGTCCCTACTACATAATCAAGGTTAAATTCCACTTAACAACACTAAAGAAGTCATCTGAGTGTGGAAACTGCAGCAGACTTCAGATACAGCTCTCTCTGACATTTCCCTGGCTTACACAAGCGTTTTCTGCCTTTCATCTGAGCTGCCAAGGCCTGACTTGTTTGCTCTCATAAGAGAAAGGGTGGTGGGCTTAGGGTCACAGTGGCCACAGGGCTTTTTTTCAGCCAAGCACGTGGGCAGTGTGGGTGCTTCTGCCTGAAAAAGGTGCTGTGTAGAAATACCCTTACTCAGCAGATGACTGAGAGTGAAGCTGCTCAGCAGAACACAAGGTGAACAAATGGAAATGGGGAAATGGAGGGGGGAGGAAATCACCATCTCCTAAACGACCCTGCAACACCCTGTGCCCAGCCAGGACTCTGCTGTCCCCTTCTGCAAAGAGGAGGTTGCAGTAGCTATGCAAACATCTACTGACCTCACTGAAACACGTGGCAGAGATGAAGTAGGTGACAAACAGCAAAGGCATGATTTCCTAGACAGCCATATTTATAATTTGTAGGCATACACACACATTGTAGAGCAAAACTGGGACCTAAACAATTTGTGTGCATTGATTTTTGTACTAGACTCAAGCTGTTCAGTTCACCTCTGACATCTCTTAGCAGATTATTTTTTAAACTACCATGTGACATGCAGTGAAAAATGCCTGTTGAGTTGTCTCCATCACAAGCGTCTTCACCTCACTGAACTTTGCCAGTAAAGCATCCAGTAAACACAATGATGCCACTTTTAGTCATTGTCTCATTTTCCAGCTGTTGGTAATGGACACACTGTGCCTTAGCCTGTAATGATAAAACTGAAGCCACACTCCCTGTGTTTTCTACGCCTCTGCTTTTTTGAATTTGTGACATCTATGCTAAAATAGGTCTTTTTTGACTACAACTGGAAAATGCACCAATAAGACATTAAGCTGAAACATACTTTATTGCGAAAATGTGAGAAAGATTATTTTTAACGAATTTCATAAACAGAATGGTGTATTTTTATGATTTTTAAATACTAGAGATTTATAAAGAAAAACAAAATACAGTTCTATATGGGTTTTGTCTTTCCGTATCATAGGGGAAAATCCTTTGAAATGTTTTAGTTGTAGATGCTTCCCAGTGAAATATCTCCTAAAGTGGCCAGGTTGAGGATTTTTTTTGGAGAAGAGAGGTGCGAAGCCAGCAAATCCAGCCAGAACAATGCATTTATCTATTGTGTGAGCAAACCAGTGAGCTGAGAATAAGAGTGCCTGGTGAAGACTAAGGAAAAGACTGTGGCCTAGAGTAGGGAGGATCCCTCTCTCTGTTCCTTGGAGTCTTGTGCATTGCCATAAAAGATCATCTGAAGGCTTTTACAAAAGACAGACAGCGGAGGTAGCAGGTGGCATCTTGAAATCAGGCTGTGGCACAGTCCCAGCTTGAGGGACTCCAGCAACAAGGTGCTGATGAGAGAACCCCCTGGATGACTGGGTCACACTTGTGACTACATTAAATTATAGCAGTAATGAACTCTCATTAACAGTGGGCTAAGATTTGGGGGACCTCAAAAAATATAATGAAGTGTCCAGTGCTGTGCAGCCCCCTGCCTCAGGCTGTGTCAAATGGCCCTTGGGCTGGAATTCCCTAGCTAGCCAGAATCCTTTTCAAGGTGTGTTACCCACCAGAATTACCCCCCATAAACACTGTTCTACATTTATCCCTCCTTCTTCCACTACCCACAAGAGCAAGTGCAATGCCTGCAAAGGAAAATGTCCAGCTTCTATTCAAAAGCTACTTGTGATAATATCTAGGAATTACTCCTTTTGTTTTCCNGGGAAGGGAAGGGAAGGGAAGACATCTGTTTCCAAAACTCCCAGCTGATCTTTCTGGAAAATGTCTCACACCTGGGATAGAAACTGCTGGTGTGTGGATGGCAGTAGTTACTTAATCCCTACACCTCTGGAGAATGAGAGGAGAACATAAAGGCTGAGATAGTTCTCTTTTTTCCTATTGCAAGCCCCTGTTTTAGCAGCCCAGCACCATTTCCTCCTTACCTTGCCTCTCTCTCCCCTCTCTCACCCCCAATTTCAACTGGAAACCAGTCAAATGTTTTCCTTAGGCCTGCAAGACTAATTCTTCATAGGTTTGGGTTGTTGGTTTGTGTTAGAGTTTTTTTTTTCAAATGAAAATGCCTAGTTATGAGTAACATATGGATTTTATAAAGGTGGTTATGTATTAAAGGTAAAACAGAAAAAGAAAGAACGAAGTTTATTATTTTACACGGTGGAGTAGACACCTCATATGGCTAATTCTTGAGTTAAATGAGTTTTCCAAGAAAATGTTTAGTCTTTCATTGAACAATTATTTTAAATACTTTGCCACCAAGAAGTAAGGCAGTGTAAGTTTTATGAACATATTTTTTTTTTCCCTTTCACGGAAACATTTGCCTGACTGATCCCTTATAGTTCCAGAAACAAATATGAGTGCATTTGCTTAAAATAACAAAACCACACACAATACTTAACTCATTAGGATGATTTACTGGCGGTTCAGTATTTCTTTTGGCTGAGTGCTCTGGATGAAATCCCATGTACACAGTCTTGTATTTTACGCTAATACTTTTACTTCAGGTTATACAGTAATCTCTGTCAGGCACTGTGCCCCAAGTACAGTATTAAAAGCTATCTGCTGGTGGAATGTCTCTGTCAAAAGGGCATGTGCAAAATAGATTCTAAAAATTAAACTTGTTTAATGCATTACACTTCATGGGTGTTAGAGTGGAGAATTAGCTGAGATAGTAAACCCATACTCCCCGCCACTTAAACGATAAACACAATCAGTGAGCAAGGGATATATTTGTAACTATGAGAAAAAAATTGCCTCAGTTCTAGAAAAACTGTCTCAAACTGTCCTCTTTCCTTTTCATGCCTGACACATGTAGAAATTAAACCTGTTAAGTCTTAAATTTAATTAAAAGAAACTTCATAAAATATATTAATACAATCTCTAGGAGTACTCTGTACAAAACTTTTATTGGCTTCCCTTTTTATATGCCAGAATAATCCTTTGTGAAATTTCTCCTTAAATATATTTAATTTATATCTCTCTGGCTGGTGACAGTCACACTTAACATCCCTGCAGTATGGAGGCAGCTGGCTGTTTCCTACACCCTGTGTTTTGAGTGTGTGGCACGAGTTTTTCCAGCTGGAACTTACCAAATGCGGTCCTGTGACCCCACAATCCACTGCCTGCTGCTCGTGACCATTTAGGTACCAAAAGTTACTTTGAGGAAGGGTGATGGAATCCTGACTTAAAGAAGACCATGTAGGCACCTGAAGAAGACCACAGGCACCATTCTACCATCCTTCCACAGTTTCCTACTGGCTTAGTTGGAGCTGCAGAGGAACTTCTAATTTTTCTGGTCACACTTTATTATCTTCTGATTACTAACCATTAGTCTTCAAGTTTCTCTAGCACTTTGGTTTTTGGACATTTTTTTTGGGGGGGGGGGCGGGTGGGCTGGCACTTTAGGGTTTTTTTGCTATTTTAAAAAAAATATATATTTTTTTAAATGGCCAGGAATGAAATATATGTTGAAAATCAATTTCCTCTTGTCAAAGGAATTGCTAGCTGGGGGTGATAACTTCTTTGTTTGGAGCAGATACAGAACTATTGTCTTGGCCTCCTAAATTGGTACCCATACCCCATGCTGTCTGCAAGCATCACTGTGGAGCCATGCACAGTAGATGCTGAATATCCGATATAGCGGTGCTGTCCCTGTCTAACAAAAACTAACGCCTTCTCTTTTTTTTTTTTTAATGGAAGAGAAATAATGAGACAACTGCACAGCATTTTAGTCCACATTTCTCTATTTCCTTCTCATAAAAGGTCTCAAAGAAATGCAAAGCACCATTGAAGAGTTCAAAGACATACCTCAGAATGTGACTGCACATTCAAGGCACACTGACATATTCAAGACTGGATAGCTCTATTGGAGGGGGGAAAAAAAGAAAAGAAAGAGAGAGAGAAAAGAAAGAAAAAGGCTCAACATACAAAACACAATACACAATATCTACTTCTACTGTGTGAAACTCACTGCATTCATTTTGCTCACTGAGCAAACTAGGTCCCAGAGTATAACACACACAATAAATCGAGCCTTTTTTTTTCCATAGGAGCTGATTTTAAGAGAAGCTAAAAATTACCCAGTGTAAATGATGCAGAGGCTGATGCAGCTGAATTTATAAATTGGGTTGAAAAGTTTGACGTGTTGAATTAGATTATACTATATAATGCATCACTAAGTAATTGATATGTACATTACGTGCAAAGAAAGCCCCGCTAACTCATGTGTAACTTTCTTTTTCTTTCCACATTATTGTGTAACTTGGCCATTGGCTCATTGTCAGTTGAACAAATTTTCAAAAGGATATTTAGTCCGTTATGAGCTGAATAAAAATTTTTTTACATTCAGGATAAAGGTACATTTTTTTTAAAGTAGGAACGCATCAGAGCATTTAAAGCCTCTTTTGTGATATTTTTTCCATTTTTAGGGAAGTTTTCCTTATATTTCCTCAAGAAATGTAAAAGCCAAGATGAAAGATTTGCTGTACCAGCACCAACTGGAGAGGTCATCAGAAATTTAAGGGAATCGGGAATATATAATTTCCTCAGCTGAAACCATACAATGTAACACAGATTTCTGTTTTCTGGGAATACACCAGAATTTTTTTTTAAAAAATCATACCAGAAAGAAAATTCAATTTGATACTGGCTGTTCAGTATATTTACAGTCTTCTACTGATGATTTGCATTTATTTCAAGAAGATGAGAGCATTTCCCTCTGCAATTACTAGCATATCTGCTCTGATCCAATGCTGATTGCAGCACAGGGCCTTAAATCTCTGTAATCTGTCTGAAATGTTATTAAATATTAGATTTCACTGTGATTTGTTTTCTTATCATTTTACTTGTAACTTTACTGCCATTCACCACCAAGAGACCTTGAACTGGAGGCTATGGCTTTAATCTCAATTTGTTATACTAAAATGCAAAATTAAAGAAGAATGAAAAAGTTGAATATTACCAAGGAATGTAATTGATAACACTGTGTCAGTTTTGAGTTTTAATATTATAAACTGAATTTTATGATACTCTACTCTAATAGTGACATATTTAACATTTTAGGACTGGATATAATAATTTTATGGGACAAAATGGGTATTGTTAGGTTATACAGTAGTACTTTATCAAGTCCTTGTATATTGAATACCAAAACACTATGATAAAATAATAGTAAGTCTCACTTCTCCTTGGAGAAGAAAATCTGTCTTTAATGTCTCATCACTGGTTCAAGACCTCCTGGAGGTCTCTGGTCAGGAAGCAGTGCAGTGCAGTACGTGCCACCAAAGCTCAGAGGTGGACAGACAGCATTTACAGAGTTCTGGCAGTTTTCATTTGAAAATGCAAACCAGGGACATTTTTATATCCTGACAAATTCTGCTTTGCTTCCAGGAAATCCTAGTTTGGTAGGTGCCCAAAGGACATACACCAAAGGGAACAGGCATGAACATGCTTTCAAACAGTACAGGAGCAGCCAGGAATGGATGATTTTGTTTTTCCTCCCCTGTTTGACCACTCCCCAAAACAGAGGTTCTTTCTTCCATATCACCAGCCAGACTCAAATTTCCTTACATCCAAGTCCCTCTAATGCACCTCTGGATTGCTGCTGGTTATGATGCTTGTTGATTTGCATCACATTTTCCTTCCAATCTTCTCTTCCCCTGACCTCCTTCTACCTCCCTCTCAGCCCATCCTTAAACTATGGAAAACTTTTTTAAAAAAACCCAAAAAGCCGTAGAAATTCAAATCTGTGCTTCAGGTGTGCTACCTTGCCAGAATGTGGCAGGATGTCATCATTTGTAACATTGGTACACATCTGTCATGGTAAAGAAAAGCAATTTTCTGGACTGGGAAAAGGGAATAATTCCCTCTTGCCAGGAGTCTGCAATTCAGACAGTGTCCAAACGCAAAATAAAGCTAAAAAAAAAAATATTGATAGAAATATTAGATGTTAGACTGCAGTATGGCAGCAGCTCTGGAGACGAGGTATAATATGGGAGGGTACAGATGTACAAAGAGGGAGAATAGCACAGGACTTTCAACCAGGGAAATATCCAGATCAGGATACTAAGCCAGCAGTTCCATTCTGCTTTGTCTGTCTGAATCACCCAAGCAATGTTCCTCCTTAGCAGTTTATCCTTAAAGTGCATATAATAAAACGAGGCCACTGAGACTCGTACATGGCTGGCTCTCTCCACTGATTTTAATTCACTAACTAGAAATGCTGCACAAGGTCAGTTTATGTGGAAAAATCTGTATCAGCAGAGGCTGACATTGACCCTTCTTTCAGAAGAAAATGGTAGGATTTGAAATTGGGGTTTTATATAGATTGGGAAAAGTGTCCACAGAAAAGAATGGTGACTGCGATTTTATACAGACACATAGGAAGATTTTGAAGAGCTGCGCCATGCTTTTGTTAGTTCTATAGGGCTCTTTCATGATCCACAAAGATCAAAACAATTCAAAACTGCCAAATAAAAGAGGTTTGGGGAAGTTTTCAAGAGGAAGAGAGGAGAGGGAGGGAGGAAGGAAGGGAGGAGAGGAAGAAGGGAGGGAGGAAGGGAGGAAGGCAGGAAGGAAGGAAGGCAGGAAAGCAGGCAGGCAGGCAGGAAGGAAGGAAGGAAGGAAGGAAGGAAGGAAGGAAGGAAGGCTGGCTTATACTTTGGATATCACTAAATATGAAAAGACAATGAACATTTGATATTCATGAATGGGTTAATGTTAGAGTTGGCTGCTCTAGAAAGTTCTGTCCAACAAGTTCAGGTATCCCTGATGTAGAGCCCCAAGCACAACACTTTACTGCTTATATTTGTCATCTCTTACTGCAATTGCGATTTAGAGACAGATTTAGGGTAAGATTTAGGGACAGAGTTCTTTTTCCAATTCATCCCCACAAAATACAGGTCAACAAAGGTCTTGTTAACTGCTGTATTTTCATGGTTTGCTTTCAGATTCACCTCACAGATGAATACCCTAACACTTGCACTGTCTTTGTCTCTCTCTTTCTTTGTGTGCATTTACAAAGTGAAACATGCTTCCTTTTAGTCCATCAGAGATATATATTATTTTCAATTTTATTTCTTAATTCTAGAGTATCACAGGATTAGAAAATGTTAAGAGTAAAATAGAGATGGCTATCTACAGCAAGAGAAAGCCTACTAAAACCTTCAAAAATACAAAGGACAACATTCACCCAAAACAGGATCCAACCAGATTCTGCCTCTATCCGTGGACAGTCCTAGAAAGAAAGGTCATGATCATCGTCCTCTTGGAAGAGGATCACAAAATAATTTCTGAGATGTTAGTTTCAAACAGACATCAATCACTCTGCCTGCAATGTTATCCCAGGGCTCATTAGAGAAGAGAAACATTTATTTAAACATGCCAGCTGTGTTCAAAGTGAAAGAAAATTCCCCTAAAAATATTTTCAAACAGAAATGAATATCAATTTAAAAAAAATAAATAAATAAAAATCAGTCCATATTTATAAAACAAGAAGAGAAATAAAATCTGTCTGATTGCACTGCAGAAGTATGTTCACATTTTGTAGTACAAGGAAAGCAAGTGAAGCTAAAGCTAATTTTCTCTGAGTTTTGTTTCTTTTTGTTCTCAGAAAGACACCAAAAAAAAGTAAATAAAAAGTGGGTTCAAAATTGCACAGGGAAAAGGAAACACTCGCTCACAAGATGGTTCTCTCTAATTCCACCTTTGGAGGTGTCAGCAAACATAAAAAGCTGTGCCAGCAGCAGGACAGTTCGTTTCAAAGATGAGGAGCCACATTTTGCACCAGGCTGAAGTCCCAGGGGAAGTGTGACACCCAAGCAGGAGCAGCTGGAGCTCCCCCAGGGCTTTTGTGCCCGGAGCCAGGAGGGCAGAGCTGGCACTGGAAGGGGCTGGGGCCAGCACCGGGCTGGATTGACTGTCCCAGCATCAGGGCACTGCAGCAAAAGGAAGGGCACGCTGTGTGCTTGCACCCTGTGGGGTGCTGTTCTAAAAATGACTGTTCCTGACACATGATTGCTGTGGTTTGGCTCGCTACTCTATCAGAATAAAAATCAAAAATAACTCCCCAAAACCCAATAAACAAAAAACCAAAGAAAACAAATTTAAAAAAAAAATCCAAAATCAATCTTGTAGAAAAATTCTGTTTACATTCAACCTGGAGAAAAAAAACAAAACACCCAAGAGGTGCGCCCCAGAGCTGTAACACCCCAGCAATAATTAAAGGGAACATTTTTGTATTATGGCACAATATAGTCATGGTGTTTGGCCTTGTCAAAACAAACAAACCATATTCAGGGAAATCTGTGGTACAAAAGAGCTAAACAAATTATGGGGTAGAGGCAAACATGGCCACACCATCAGCATTCAAGACCTGAAGAAAAGAGTGGAAACTTTCAGGGTCTGAATGCAGGAGTGGAAAAGCTAATTGAGCACAAATGAAAGGATCTATTACGGCTGAAAGAATAAGTGAGAGTACAGGCAGGACAATACTCTCATTTATGATTCAAATATCCATGGATAGTGCAGTACAGCTTTAAATACAATTTACAGCCTTGATTACAAATGACTATGTGCATCAACTTGGAAGCAATGCGAAGACTGTGAGCGGGAGAAAGAGCCTGCCTTGTCAGAAAGGAAGGAGAGGGGGATAAGTGACGGCAGAGCTGGGCTGGACACTCAGAAGCAATTGGAATGTGCAGAATTATGAAATAGGGCTTTTAAAAACCTGAAGATGAACTGATTAGTGGGCAAGAAGGCTCACATTTAGAATAACCGAATTGCCCAGTGATAAGATTATAAAGGGAGATTTATGTTAGATAATCACAGTGAGATCGGGGCAAAGGAGTATCACTCTGTCCCTGTGTCTTCCAAAAGCAAAATATAAATATATGAATGTGGTAAAAATAATAAGTACTTGAAATGAAGAGCAAGGACAGGCTCTTATTTTTATGGAAAGCAGCAGCAGCCTTTTTTTCTCAGCCTGCATGAGACCCAAAACTGACCTGAAACCACCCAAGTTGTGAATTACTTTCTACCCAGAAACTGCCTGTAATCTCACTGCATTTTTTTAAGCTATATTATGTTTTATGAACCAAACATTACTTCTGTTAAATTTCCAAGAGTTGGAAAATTCTAAAAATCTTACAGAAAGTGTAAAATTATTTGGAATGTGTAGCAACAACATTAGCACTGGATGGACATTGGCACCAAAGACAGTGCACCCTGAGGTTCCACAGGCTGTATATTTTCATATTTTTTTCTAGTCCACATCCATTCTGAGCTCCAGCCATTGTGTACCACAGCAGCTAAGAAAAGCTAGGAAAATGCCATCAACCCTCCACAGAGCCCACTTTCTCAGTTCTCCCAGAGCCTGGCTGAAACCAGGAATTCACTGAAAAGCTAATGGTGGGAGTAGACCTCAGTGACAAGGAGAAAAGCAGAAGCAAACAGCTGGGTGAAGGTGTGACCTTCACACCTTCAGGAGGACATCAGTACCTGAGAACTCAGCTCTACCACACTTTTCACTAGGACTGGCTAAACCTCTTCCCCTAGGTGGTCCTGAGAGGTAGTTTCTTCCAAGTGGAAATCACTCACTCAAAGTGATTTGTGCATCCAGGACTGTCAGTCTTAATCACAGGCAGTGCACCATGTTCTCAGGAGTGAAACCCAAATTTAAAAAGCCTTCATGCCTTCTGCAATATGCAGCAGTCCCTTGACTAAACCAAATTAAGGGGTGGCTAAATGAAATTAAGGAGAGCTGTACATACATCCCTGCAACACCCCAAGCCATTCCCACTGAGCACGTGTCAGAATCAGTTTTCAAAATTTACAAGTAGTGAGAACCACCAAACATCAGGAAATATCCCTCCTTTCATAATCAAAAGCCACAATCTCTGTAATTATGTGCACAGGAGACTGGAACTGCGTAATGAGGAGGAAGAAAATGAGAGGCTTCTGATGGCTGATCCAAGACAATGGAGCCCTCATCTCTGAGCCCAAAGAGTAACCACACAAAGGACAAACCCAAAGTCTCTTCTGTTTCCCTCATAACCATTCACTGCAGAGCACAATAATGCTGGGCCAACTGTATTTTTTACTTCTTTTGTAAGGGTTCAGGTGGCACTTTTCTTAAGCAGGGAAGTTAGCATGAGTAGCCCCACACAGCACCCTTTCTCCACAGTTACTCATTTTTTAAGGACACTGTTTTTGAAACGAAAAGAGAATGAAACTACATGGCATGCACTCCCAGTCTCAGATCAGGAGTGGAAGAAAATAATGGCCACACACTGCTATACAATTAGGTCCGTCTTGGAAAGAAACTATACTGATGTATTTCTAAGCAATGCCAGGTGGTTTATCCACCACATAATGAGACACTAAATGAATATAAAAATTCTTGGTGACTGGTAAATGCTTACCTTGGACCCCCTATTTCTCTTTTCAAGAAACGGTTTTCTTTGCCCAAGAGTTTTCTTAAGTAGCTCCTCAGCTGTGATTAACAGTAACTAACAGTGGTCTGAAGGTTGGTTAACTTACACTTATTTAATGATGCAGCTCAGGAAACTGGAAGTGCACCTCAGATGCCTCATTGATTTAGTAAACAGCTTCAGCCATCACTTGTTTTAAAGTCCGTAATTCCCTTCCAGAAACAAACAAAAAAAAATCCCAAACCGTTGTTAACTTTTCTCTACTTGATCACTGCCCAAAATCCTATTAGAAAAAAGTAATAATTAAATCTTAGCTTCATTATTTCAAGGGCAACAAAAACATGGAATCTTTTCCCTGCCAGTACAGAAGGAGGGAACACAAGCTCTGGGAGCAGGAGGTGGCCAGGTGTGGGCACAGCACAGCAAGGACTGGTGGTGTCCACAGCCCAGCAGGGAGGACCAAAGGAGCCAGGCTGGCTCCAGAGCCAAGCAAAGAAGGGTGAGACCATATGTCAGCAGGCTTGTGCAGCCTCTGGGCTCTGCAAATCTGCAGACTAAGAAGGACTTGAGCACAGCTGCCTCCAACTCTTGCCCAAGTAAAAGCTGGTGGGGCAGCCAAGGACCTCAGAGCCAACATGGCAATACCTCCCAGGGTCATCCTGTGCCCCTGGGGCCAGAGAAAGAGCAGCTGAATGATCCCACGGATCACTGGGAAACTCGATGTTCCAGCAACAGCTCTGTCCCATGGTACAATCCCCACCTTGTGCTGCTCCATCTTTGAGAACTAGAGAGTGCTCCAGCTCCAAACAAAACTGACATTGGGACAGGACCCTCCTGTACAGGTAAAAAGCAATTTAAATAAACCTGGGGCTGCTCAGGGCAGGCATAGGTGCAGGCTGCTCACTTTTCCCCCTGCTGCACTGGCAGGGGTGGGCACAGCCTGGTGGTCTGGGGTGGACACCAGCACCCAGCAGGTGAAAGTGCTGGGATGTCACTCAGGAAAAAGGCTTTGAAGGAACAAGCCATTTCAGAACTATCAGCAGACAGCAAATAGAGCAGCCGATGGATTTTGCTTCCCTTTCTTTTTGTCAATTTAGGGAGAGAAGCACATTATAAAAATATTAATAATGAAAAAAAATGCTGTGAATAATTCTTCGCTTATGGTTTCTCCTCCAAATATTCAGAATTAGTATTGCTTTGACCATCTTTGTCCGAAGATCGCTCCCATTTCAAAAGATGACTGTTCACAGCCAGAGATTCAGAATTTCGTTTATGTGAATACAAATTGATATTTATGAAAAATCCTACATCTAAAGTACATCTGCTAGAGTAATTTTCTAGAATATTCCACAAAACTCTAAACATACTGAACATCACAAGGCTTCTCAAGAAGAACTAATTACAATGCCCAAATTAATATTTGAAGAAAATCTTGAAGCAGTGGCTCTGTTCTCATTTAAATATGTGACTACTCTCTTTATAATGTGCAAAGCATTATAACCATTTATGTATGTTCCAAGTGATATATTACAGAGTTGAACCTAGATTCCCCTTCTTTTGTTCTGGGTTCATAACCTTGCTGTATTATCTTCCATAACTCTATAGCTTGCTAATGCATAATTCAAGCTTCTCTTATTGACAAAAGGCGGCAGAAAGAAAGAATATTTCAATGCCACTTTCCCACATAGATAGTATTGCTTTCACTTCAGCTGGTATCATTTCCATACTAAAGCCAAATCTTTTAAAGTACATTAAGTATCATTTTCACAGCTTATTCACAATTGGTTCACTGGGACAACTACATCTGTTTACCTCCATCTTCTGAGACTACTTTATTGCAAGTTTTTTGTTGGGTTTTACTGGGGGTTTTTTTAAAGTGCTAAAAGAAGAAAATTCGGTTAAAAATTATGCACTAATGCATGACATCAGCTTCACACTAATCTCTTGATTCAGCTAGAGCTTTGCTTTAGGACTAGTGTCACAGTTTCCCGGGATGCAAGTGTGGAGCAGAACCATTTTGCCATCATGCTGCAAACCCTGTTCTAATCCTTTCCCTATAAACAGGCAAGTATCATGTTCCCATGCATCTCTGAGTAGAGGTAAAAATTTGTCCTTACAGTCAGCCATGCATCTGTGCAAAAAATCCCACTGATGTTAATGTAGTTCCTTCAAATACACACAGGTGGGAAGAAGATAGTTCGCCCATTTTCCATGTTGGTGATGGATACAGAGAACTCCAGTGGTTTTCAGTCTCCTCTGAGAAACAGATTGCCTCCTTCCAATGGTACAAAAGTGATGCAGGCCCACAAATAGACAGAATACTTAAAGACAATTAAAGGCTCCAAGAAACAGCCAAGTATCAACCTTTCCTCATCATTACTAGTGTGTTAAAACTGTCAAGTTCTCATGTCTCCACAGACACTCAGTTCAATGTCCTCTCACTAGAGCATTCTTTGGAAGCCTAAAAAAGGACACATCTTCCTTTACAGATGGCTGTAGGGCAGCGAGCAGCCACTCTCCCAGCATACTGTCACCACACCCTTCATACAGTCCCTGCTGTGTGTGGCTCAGCACACTGTGCTGTGCAAGGAGCTCTGCGAGGTGAGGCTCCTCTGCAGCTCTCCTCCCTGCCTGTGCATTTACCCGAGCTGTGAAACCCTGCTCTCACCTCATCTAACCTGCCCTGGTAGGCAGACTGGGCTCAGACTGCAGCCAGACTGCCTGCACATGGCACCTGCCCTTGTCCACCACCCAGCCACCATTATTTGTGCCATCTCTTGGCTGCACTAAGAGCAGAGGTTGGGGCAGATCAGCCGAATCCAGGGGTGCCAGGGCCCATCCCCACAGTAGGAAACACCTTAGAGCACAGCATGGGTGCCCTGTGCACTGCACCTCGTTTGCCTCACAGGCAGCTTAAAGGCATTCAAGCGGGTAAGTGCCATGGTCAGAGGGAGAATTTGCCCCCAAGGCTGGTGCAGCATCACTTCTGCATGGCAGCCCACACACAGCTTTAGCATCAGGAAATGTCTCTTACCATACAGTGCCCAGCAGAGATGGACACCTACCTAAGATTTACCTACTTTATAGAAAGAAACTGTAATGTTATAAATTATTCTGCCAAAAGTGGTATGAAGAAGTATCAGAGGAGGCCCTACAAAGCACCTGGACTCCCTGGAATCATATTTACCAAACCAGTCCCAGTAATAACACCATCTAGCTAGGTTTACAGCTCTGGTGACTCTCTCTGTGCCACCTCAGTTACTCACCTGTTTATTTCAAGTTCAGCTTCCTGAAGCATTGCAATTCTGGCTACAGTCAAAATGATTTCTCTAAACTTAGGAGCTTATTTTTTTCTAAAAACTCTCAAAAACTCATTTTCTGCAAAATACTCAGAAAACACAGCTTGAGAAGCAAAATTCAGGTGGGTTTATTGGTGCCTCCAGCTGTGTCTCATTTTAAAGTCACTGTTTATTCAACAGAATCCATGCAAAGGAGAATTAACTCAAGTTATCAAATACTTTAAATGTCATGGTCTGAAAAAGTAGCAGTTTAGGAGAGTAACATTGATGCCACTTGGACTATTCCCCTTCTACTTTCCTCACCTTAAAAGCCATGGGATTTCTCGTATCATATGCTGCCAAAGGAGACAAAATGAAAATAAATGACATAACTTTGTAGGGAATTCCATGTTTCTAACCCTGAAAGCACTGGTACTTTAAGGGGTAGCGTAGGAAAGGGTGCTGTTAAGTTAATCGGCAGCCTTGCCAGCAGCAAGTAAAAGGCCCATGTCGATTTTGACACTTGCTCACTGCCTGTCATTCCCCCTGGAATTTTGCTTGGATCTGCCTGGATTTAATTCTAGCACTTGCACTCGACCTAGCTCAGGAAGTTCCTGCAGTTCTCCTTCCACCAGAGATGACCCCTGGCCAAATGCTTAACCTGCAGAGGATGAAGACAGAGTTGCAGTGAACCTTTTCAGAAGGTACTGCCCAGACTCTCAGTTGTTCATCACAATTCAGGGTCCCCCAGAGAGGCCTGAACTCCTCTCCAGCTAAAGGAGCACAGGGCTTCTGGATTCTGGGTGCTCCCATTGCATGGCTGGTGCAAAACAAAAAATCCCAGAACACAGCTGTGCCAAGATACCCTCCTCAATGACAGGGCTGAGACCCCAGTTCCCTTCATACCTCTCTCCTGGTGGATGTAGCTCTTGGGATGAGACAGCAGAGCTTCCCCATTTTTGGCTGTGAGCTGGGAAGCAAGCAGGTCAGGGGAGGGAGCCCAAGAAGAGCCATGCATGTGTATCACTGCTGGGGAAACAGCAACTACAGGTCCCCTTCACCACTCAAGTGCCAGCCCAGGGTCAGTGGCAGCAGGCAGCCCTGCCCTCTCAAGGCACAGGGATGGTGAGCAACCAGAGACTGAGGTCCTGAGCAAATATCCACAAATCTGTCTTTGTAAAGAGCCCCTAGAAGCTACCACTAGACTTAAAGGTCCTAGAGATAAAAAAATGTGCTTCATGTTGCACCGGCACTAGGCTTTCTCCTGTCCCTCTAACAACACAGTCAAACACTCCCTAACAAGGACACTCTCTATTCTTGTCAATATTTGAAAAAAAATAGTCTTGGGAAAAGCCAATCATTCCCATATCCATAGCAGGCTTTTGCACATTATCTGGAGTATAGCCATACAACTGATTTGCCATTTGTCAGGACAAGCAGCTAGGAAACCCCAGCAGAGGGGACAGGACTAGGCAAGCTCCTGATGTGGACTTCTTGTAAACAGAAAACTCTTCCCAGCTGCCTGTCCCCATCACTCCTTTGGAGGTGTCATCTCCCTCTGTGGTGCAAGCAACCACCCACATCTGTGTCCTCCGAAGGTGGAGAGAAACACAAGGAAGAAAAATTTGGGAAAGCAGTAGTCAGCAAACTGGTTATCATTTTAAGTCCATGGTCTTCTGTGGGTGAGGTGACTGCAGTGACTTCCCACCATGGGGAAGAACAGACCCAGGGTCCCTGCAGCAGCAGCAGCACAACTCCTGTGAAAACTCATGGTAAAAGCAAGAAACAGTTTGGTTTGTTACCTACCTTTGCCAAGGGAAGTCTCTCAATGAAGAACCATGTTTATTGGAACACTGCTCCAGCATTCTGTGACAAGCTGTAGACCCCAGAAACCACCACTGGCTCGTGAATTGTCCCAGGCAAAGCACAACACTGCCCTGTCCCAGAAAAATAAACTGAATTCTGGGAGTAAGATGAACTTACTCCCAGAATTCAGGGTCAGGTTCCATTTATTTTCTGTCATATCGTAACAATGAATATTTAGAAGACAAAAAAAAAATTTTCTCTGCTTAGTAAAACCTTCTGAGGTTCCTGTGGTACTTTGGGTTGATGATGATGAAAAATGACATGCACAGCTTTTCACTTACAGAAAGGGAACATGGGTAACTCACATTTTCTAAACTCCTGACAAGTAACTCACCTGATGACACAGGAACAAACAAATCAAGCCATCTGTACCAATCTCACATGAACAACTTAAATTTGAGATACAAAGGATTTCACAGAGAAAAGAGCCAAATGTCTGAAGCCATTTTAATATTGGACACTTTATCTTAACAGCTTTAAGCATCTCCAGCTCTTTTATCCAACATACTACAAGGCATCTTACAACATTCTGTATTACAGAATGCTATCTGAACGTACCCTCTAGCATCCTCAAAGGATTGCTCCAGTTCAGCATCTGCTTAAAACACTGAGCCTTCTTGCCTGCCTTTTTTTTTTTTTTTCCTTTCCTGCTTGGGGCTAATCAGTCTATTTGTTTCTCTAGAAGAGCAATATGCTTCTCAGAATGCCTTAGGTATTGGAGAGACCCTTCAGTCCACCCTCAACTACTCATCATTACAGTTCTACCTCAGGTTCACTCATCAGTCAAGAAAGCAGAGATCAAAAAAGGCATTCCCTTATTTTCTGTCAGAACATCATTCAGCCTAAGAACATTTTTGCAGAATAAAATGATTCACCGAGATTAAATTATGTGCTTATTTTCAGAAGTTTCCAATCCATTTTCCCAGAAGCTGTCTGCACATTCCTCCTCTCTTTTCATTTGAACAGAAGCCCTCTGATAAAGGCATACAACTCTCCTGGTTAGGTTTCAGAGTTTTTGCTCCATCTCCCAATTCTTTTCACCTCTCAAATTTTTGACTTTGCCCTTTCTGGCAACTTTTTCACTATATGGTGATTCTCCTCTCAACTTCTCACTCCACTTCTGGCCTCTCCTTGATCTTGTTCTCAGCTTTGGCCTTCCTCAGAGACTGCTTTCCATCTACTTCAATTTCAGAGGGTCAAAACTTAGCCCCTTTACTGATCATTCATGGGCTTTCTTCCTCTTTCTTATGGCCCTGTGAGCAACATTCACTGCAGTGTTCCAACCCCTAGAGCTGGGAACCAGACAAACTCCTGGTCTGTGCCTGCTTCCTACTCCCAACATAACCCTTCTCTCTTACTAGCAAAAGCAGCCCTTACTTTGACCAGTAACTGGTGGTCAATTTGGAAACACTTGCTTATACCCAACACACATGGATTTTTTTTTCCCATGTACTATTTACTCTGTGACTACCAGCCTCAAACAAAACAAAAGGGCATTTTTTCCCTAGTGTTTTGGGGGGTTATGGTTTTCTTCCTCCCAAATGCAGTATTAATAAACTGAAGGAAAACCAAGCAGAAGTATCTTTGTTACAGCTCCTGTATACTTGGAGATAGCTAATGATGGCATCACATGGGTACAGTCCCTCTTGAAAATGCCAGCATTCCCAGAATCTCATGGAAAGCAGTTATTAGGGGACCATTTCTATGCTTTCAATTATCTTCAACTGGTTTATACTTGCTGCTCCAGAAACAATAATTTCATAATTTGTAATAAAAAACTGAAGGGGAAGTTTTTTATGTATCAATGCACTCCATTTCATTTGTGTTACCCTCTAAACAGTGGGACCGGGCTGGTGTTCCTTACCTGCAAGCTCTCAGTGAATCCACTTGTGCTTTGTCTCTGAACACTGGACTGCCCTGAAGTATGGGGTTCTCAAACACAGCAAAAGAGAAAGGGGAGAGCACAAGTGGAGCAGACTCTGAAATTCAGCACTGCACAGAACTGCTGGCTTACAGTTCGTGGCTTGCACAGAGGCTGGGAAATTTGACTTGTCATAAAATGCAACCTTTCCCCCAGTAACCCAATGCATTTTATGTAGTAAGGACCTAATGAAGAAGATATCTCTTGATTTGCTCCAGGTTTTGCGACAAATCAGTTTTTCAAGGACAAACTCTCACCTATGTCAATGAATTCCAGCATTCCTGGTGGAGCTGCTGAGATACACCTGAGGTTACTCAGCATGGGAATACAGCAAGGAAGAACAAAACCAAGCACAGGCCTGGTCAGAAACTCTTTGGGGATGAGAAGGACCGAACAGTGGGGATGCACTCCAACTGGAATAACAGGATTTTGTAAGATGGCTCCACACATCACGCACACTCTGATGCCTCCATTAGGATAAACGAAGACACCTCACAGCTCCCCACAGCACAAGAATGCAGCAACACATTTACAGGGATTACCATGAAACCTGCAGGATACCAGGGCCTGGAAATACCCCCAAGTGAGAAATCTGTATCCTACAATCAATAGCAAACCACTTTTTGCACCTACCAGTAGATGCTGTTTTCTAAAGGACAATACCCAGTTGTTTTCATTAAAGCTTGGTCTTCGACAGGACAGAGGCAGCAATCTATGCTAAGGTTTATCACTAAGGAATTTTAAGAGATTTTAAAATACAAACCTAAAAACTGTCTTGGCTTTCCAACTGGCTTAACTTTTTGTAGAATGCACCCATTTATACACAGCATTTCTGAGAGAAGGAATTTCAAGAATGCAGCATGGTGGCAATACAGCTGATCAGCCCTGCGGAGAAAGTTTCTCCAGGCTGGACTTTTGGCCAGTGCACAACATTGAGGATACAAAAATACTCCGCTGGTCTTTCACTTCAGTAAGAATAAAAGACATCTACTACACTTTAGCTAAAATAAACCACACACAAACCGGGGAGGGGAGGGGCAAGAGAGAGAGAGAGAGAGAGAGAGAGAGAGAGAGAGAGAGAGAGAGAGGGAGAGATGGCAGATACAGTGAGAATCTGCAGCGTAGATAATCAAACCCTTTATTGTCTAAGTTACATTAGACTTGCAACACCATAAAAACCTGTTAAGAAGAAACAGTAGATTGGTAGAGGTAGTAGAAAGTCCCTGTAACAGTCATAAAAGGGCTTTACAGGAGTGTGTCATGCCAAAAAAACTTATCACGTTGCTTAAAAGAACTGATCAAAGCCCATTTGACTAAATAAATAAGAACACAACTCATTTTAAATACTATGGTCTAACTAAAATAACAAATCAATACAATACAATGATAAAGAAAAAAACCAGAAATCGTGGGATTCACTTTCAAAAACAGATGGTCCTTAAGGTTGGTTTTCCCCCACCCACTCTTACTTCTTGTTTAATTAAGTGAAAATCTCACTTCTGTGCTATACACAGCATATAATTACTTAAACTGATTTCCCCTACTGTTGTTCTTCATGAAGCTAAATTATGATTGTAAACTTTGCTGATTAGTACCCTGGTAATGGCAGTGACAGCTTCTCTGGCAAGGATTCGGGAAGAAAATTCCAGAAAGAAGGTTTTGGCTCTAAATATTAACTCAGATTTTCTAGTTCAGCTTGCCAAAAATATACAATTTTAAAAAGAAATTACAAATGTACACTACACTTTTGTGCCATTTTGGGTATAGAAGAGTATTTAATAACTAAACTACAAACAAATAGGTTAAGCAACTAGCTTTTGTGTATTCCTAAACTGTCACCATTACTTTTTCTCATGGAAAATATGACTGAGAAAAGCAACAAAAGAAAAAAAATCAAAAACAAAGAGAAAGCTAGTGCAAACCCAAAATGATAATCATTAAGCAACACAGCAAAATATTTAATTTTTTTCTTTCCTTTCTTTTTTTTTTTTTTTTTTGTGGTACATTG
>VXBI01002367.1:130434-227441 GCA_013397375.1 Toxostoma redivivum | reverse complement strand
GTTTTTTTTTTTTTTTTTTAAACAAACCTTTTGTCAGAAGCCCATTTCTACAAAAACAGCACTATTCCATTACTGTATTAAGTAAACTGTGGTCTCACCTGTATTAAAGGTTAGCATCATTTCTGTACATGTAAAATTATTGCTTTTTTGAAAAATATATTTAGCATGCTAGTTGTTTTTTAACTCCGTTTCCTGCCTTTACAAAATGTTACAATTAAAAAAAAAAACTAGTAAAGCTTTTGCAAAAATTTTCACAGAACATTTTCTTTCAAGGCAGCAGTAACTTTTGATAATGCATAAAATTATATGTGCAAAATCTGAAACTTTCAGAAATATTACCATCACACATAGTGTCACAGCAATAAGAAAAGAAAATATTTATATCTGTGGAATACATTTTTAATTGCTTACACTGCATGGTTTAACAACCTGTTATGTGCCACAACCCCACCTTGAAAACTTGCAGTTAAAGAGTTACTGTAGAAGAGGTATATAAAGCTTTTTTTTTTCTTTTTTTTTTTTTTTTCTAACACCACCAGTGATCACCAAGTACAAGACATGACACATTTATATGAACATTAACCTGCCAGCACAAAAGAAGTTCCTTGTCTTTCCAGAGCATCAGTGGGCCCAAGGAGGAGTGGCAGCTGGTCTGCTGGACCAAATGCAGGAGCACAGCACCTTATGGCCCCAGGACTCCCTGAATCCCTTCAGTGACACCTTTTCTCTTCTAAACAGACAGATCAGCGGTGTTAGACAGCTGAATATTTTATTTTTTCCTTTTTATTTTTCATTAAGTGAAGACTTCCTTTGTGACCAGGTTGAAGAAAGTAGCCCTGTTACAAAAAAAAGGTCCTGAGAGTAAAACACAGAAGCCTGTTTTTTTTCTTAGTGTTCAACTAGCTTTTCTTTTCCAAAGCAGAATAGAAGCTTTTCTCTGGAAGTGTTTCAATTTCCATATTCACATACTATTAATGGTGCACAGTCAAGAGCAAGAGCACTAGAAATGCAAGTGGTCCCCAAACTGTAATGAAACAAACCATTGCAGAATGACGGTCTTTCTCTTTAGTCCCTTTAATCCTTCATCAAGCATTGCTTTCTCAGCACCGAATGCCACCTTTTCCCTGCATCCCCCATTCTTCCTCTCTCTGTTGCTGACTTTTTTTTTTTTTAATTTGCTTTTCAGCATGACAGGCAGTGGCAGTTTCATTAATTAATACTTCTCCAGCCCTCGAATCCACTGCTGTTTTTCAAATGTATCAAATAGTCATTGTGAGCATCAGGGAGGTTTTTGTTACAGTGCTTAACTTCTTCATGCTGTCCAAATCACATAAAGTTTAATTTTTCCAGTGTCTCAAACTTCTCTTGATTAATATAGATGCCTTGTGCCGCCACAGCGCTTGCCAACTCCACTGTTTATTATAAAGGAAATAAGGAACCATGGGACTGATTAGTACGTCAATTTATATATATCTTGTGTAGCATCTTCATTTATTTTAAGATGATTAACAGCGCGGAGGCGCCCCGCTCCTGGCGGAGCGCGGCTCCCAGCCTCCGGTGCGCAGCAGCTCCGGGCGCGGCGATGGCTGGCAGGGGGATGGATGCTCTGGAGCGCGGGGGCTGCCGCGGCTGCTCCGCCCGGGATCTAGGTTCCCTTCCGGAGATGCAGCGTGTGGGCCGTGACCTCCGCGCCGCCGTGGTCTCTCCCCTGCAAGAAGGACAACATGGGGAAAAGCTCATTCTCGCCCCTGCTCCCAGGCACGACCCTCCAGCGCGTTCTGCCGGCATTCGTTACCCTTTATTAGCATCATGTACATTCATCTTGACCCACCACTTGAGAACACTTTGGGGCTTGGGTTTTTTTAAAGCATCTCTGCCAAGAGCAGGCCCATATAAAGTCCCTGATGGACTACAAAAAAGAAGTAACAAGATCTTGGTGGAGAAGCTCAGAGAAGGCTGAGAACAAGGAGGGAAAGAAGAGGCCTCCAAAAAGTGGAAATTATGTGCTAGCCAAAAGGGATTCACAACTAGATCAGTGCTTTAAAAAGGCTGAAGTTTGAGGTCACAGAGGCAGCTAAATGAAGAATAACTGAATTCTTGTGCAGGTCTGTCAAATGCTAAGGCGGCTTTTTTCTCCCCTTGTCATCTTCCTTTTATTTTCTTAGACAATTTTCATGAATAATTACCACATTGGAAAAAAAAAAGGCAGGGATATTCTAAAATCAAGTGAAATTAAAGATAACATCATGAATAAGTGGGAGCCTGCAGCTCCCAAGAAAAGCTTTAAAATGACATTTAGAACATCACTGTTGGAACAATGCAGTTTACAATCCTGATCCTAAAACAACATGGCAAGATTAATCTTACATAAATGCATTATCCTTAAGCTAAAGTCTTGATGAAGTGAAACAGACCATTTTAAATTAAAGCAACATAAAGTACGGCACCCATGTAAAATCCAAGCAAGTTTCAAGCTGTGCCTATGGCAGCCCTCGAAACAGCTAAAGAAAGCCGAGCTCTGGTTGACATAATGTATTAAGTGCATCTCTTTTGTTAATAGATTTAGAAAATTCCTAATTAAACCTGGCCCAAGATTCATGACATTTACCAGTCAAAGTTTGGTTTTAAGTCGGAAAGATTTGCAACAAAATTAAAGAAAAAAAAAGCTGCTGTACAGACTGCAGTATATTTGAAATGTAGGAAACAGTAACTGAATGAGAGATGTGATAAAACTTCCTTAGTTGGATGCTGAATTTCCTGCAGTAAACTAAGAAAGATGCTTTACATTTTTGCGCGGCTGCATCACGCCTGAGAGACACAGCTACAATTCCAGGAGGAGGCATTCATCACTGGAATGCCTCATATCGAACCGGCTCCATGTACACGGGGGAGCGTGGCACAGCTTCGTGGGGCTGGGGAGGAGGGAGGGAGGGAGGGAAGGGGAGGAGGGCAGGCACCTTGCCCCACTTTCCCTGGTGGGAAACTGAAAAAGGGGGTGTAATTAGGGGCGCTCTTTTGGGATGGACAGCCTGCGAGGTGGTGAAGGCGTGCCCTGCATGTCATGGACCACACAGCACAAGGGATCCAGGGAAAGGACAATCCATCCTCCCTACACCTGCAAGGACAGCGCAGTAAGGCTGGAGGTGGTGGGTGGCTGGGCCCCTCTCAGGCACAGCTGTGCTCCCAGTTTCACTGGCAAACAGGACCTGAGCTTCACATGTGCCAAAACCCACCCAGGGGCTCACCCCCCCGTACTCACACCATTCCAAGCTATGGTCAGATTTTGAGCCAGCTGATACAGAGCTGGATTGAATTCTTCCTGAAATAAAAATGTTTTCCCTTGTAAGAAGTAAGCTTCCTTCACTTTCAGTGAAAAGCAGATCTTTTACGTGAAACCTAGAGCTTCCATGGCAAAAAGCTGTTCTCATAGTGACTTCCAGTGCTCTTCCCCAGTTAACAGGAAAAAGCCAGTTTGTGTGCATGTTAATATGCTGGAGACAGATCATTGCATGACATTGAAGTAAATTGCAAGGCGCATAGATACCACTGCGGTTTACTAGAAAGGGACAAGTGTTGGGACAAGAACTACAGCTCCTAATCCTGTCTCTAATGCTCATAAAGTAACAGACATACAGTACATGCATATTACTCAGATGCCAGTACAGCAGCCTCCATGGTTCCTTGATTGTTTGCATTATAATCTCCATATGTATGAACGAGACAAATTAGGTTGCCATTTATTTGTTCATTATCTATTATTTTGATTAATGGAATTCTTGTTCTCAGAATAACTATTTAAAAATAACATTTGCAATAATGAGGACTGAACTATTAATCATGATCTTTGAAGAAACTCTGCAAGGAACTGGGGCAAGACATTTCATAGGAACAAATGTCATAAACAGGACTTCTAACAGACAGTACTAGAATTTTGAGTGTGAGAAAACTTAAACAAGCCAAACTCAGAAACCAATAGTTTAAATGACTTTTTAATCTGTGTTATGTTTTTTTGCCTCCTCCCCTTCTCTGTAAAGTTGCTTTAGGACAAGCAGAGCTATAGTGTTGCTGGACTATAAAAACATCACAGGTAACAGATGTCCCCAGCTTTTCCCCCAAGCTCCTTTACAACACACACATATAGACATGTATATAGTCTTTTCCTGATGGTTCTTTCCAAACTTGCTATCCCCCAAGTTTGGGCTATTTACATTTACGCTATTTCAAGTATTGAATATTGCAATAAATATTTTAAAGTACTATAGTGGAGAAAATAAAGGTTTATGGACCCCTTAATGAAGGGTCACACAGTACCCTTGTCACAGTAGGGTACATGACCTACTGCACACCTGTCTTTTCAGTGAATGAGGCCCAAAAACTGTGGTGTCCAGAGCTGTTTCACAAAAAAGGCTGATCACTGCCTTCTGGCATGGGGACAGCTTCAGCCAGAGAATTCAGGATACCAACAGTTTGGGTTTTTTCCCTGGGCTGCAGCTTCTAATTGATTTTCTGTAAATAAAGGGCTGTTTTTCTGGAGAGGACAAAGGTTAGAGTTTTGGGGATTTACCTTGTTTCACTTACACAGAAGATGGAGAACTTGGTTTCTCTGGCTCCAGTGCTGCAAATATGGTTCACATACATATACAGTCAATTAGAGTGAGTTCTCCCTCACTGCTAACCAGGAAATCATGCCTTTTGAACACCCAGCTTCTTGTCCCTTAAAATCTTTAGAGCATATTTGATTGACACTGGTAGAGCATAAACAATATTCCTGAAGTGGGCCACGTTTTTATACGGCTTTAAAAACGCAGAAGGCGAAGTCAAACACACAGCGTGCACGTTAGAAACTGCTACCACTGCTGTCACCACCGTGAAAAAGCAGGCTCCAGACTGACTCCTGTACCACTGGGAATTGGGCTTCTGGCTGCAGCATCAGGCAGTGCCTCTGAAATGACCCCACGCTTTAGGAGAGCCTTGCTTTGAGACACACGTGCTTGCAGGGCCCCTTCTGAAGGGGAGCCAGCTTTTGTCTTGCCATGTATATGCAACTGGAGTGTGCTCCCCGAATTCATGCCTGCTAAATCATGTCTCTGGATGTTGCTTAAGAGTATTCCAAATTAAGATACATATTCATTGTGGATAAGCAAGTTTAATTATGTATATACTGGGATATTTAGCATTTATAAAAATATTCAGAATATTCAATATGTTTAATATGGCAGCTTTTCAACAGAACCTACATGACTTAGCACAGATTGTATTGACTTGGAGTATGTAATGAGCATATTCTGTCCTTTAGATAAAGAGTAGGAAATATTCCTAAGTTCATGGGAAATTAATTTTATGTAAAAATGTCATTTTGTTAGGGTTTTTTTAAAGCATTCAGGTAGAAATAAGAAACCACAATAAACAATGTTATGAATGAACATCTTATTTCCCACATTTTTTTTATATTTCATTGGCACTGATAACAAAATGTGAAACATAGCCCAGTGCTAACAGCAGCAAAACTCTGTGTGTTTGATCTTTTTTACATGCTCCTATAGGTGACCTCCTTTTCAAGGATGTTGAACACCTGCACTTCCTGTTGGTGGTTCACTACCCTAAAATAGTGTTCTTATTTAGACATCTAAATACAGATTTAGCTGGTTCGTCTTTTAAAAAGGCTGGCTGTAGAGCCTATTTTTAACATGCAGAATTAGTGATAAAACTGCTATTCAATGTAGCACTGTTGCAAGCTACCGTGCTGGGGGATTTTAAATGCCCTACCTAACCTTGTTTCCTAAAGGAAACCTTTAGAGATGATCTTCTGGCTGACTAGAGAAGGGAATGGGGGAACCGTGAAATACTAATGTTAATATTTTTACTCTTTAGCAGACTACTCAGGGGAAGATATTTTACCTGTGAGGTGGAAACATTATGTAAAGTGAATCATTTCCACTTGACATGAAATAAAACCCCTCTTTCCTCCTCAAACTACCATATAGGTAACCATCGTTTCTTGCTCGGAGCATGTGCATGGCACCTCTGTAACTTGAACTGACTTTACACCATAAACTCTCATGAATAGATCTGTCCCCAATTAAGAAATGAAATGAAGACATGCAGTGACAACGTTTAAAGTGGGAAATGGTAATGTTAACGGAACGCTGCAGGCACCGTTCTCACCGAGAGCTCATTTCTGTACTTCTGAAGGCCCTACAGCTGCCTGTGGAGATGAGAGCACACAGCACACCTCTGTAATGCCCAGGGACTGTGCAGGTGGAGCCTTCTGGGGCAGCACAGTGCCTGCCTGCCTGTGATGAGAGCTGGTAAAACAGCAGACAACTGAATAATCCCACCCGACAGAGATGCTGACAAATTGAGACAAAGGCTGGTACTGAGGAGCAAACAAGACAAAAGAAAGGAACGATCTCCTGCAGAAGTGATCACACCACATCTTCTTTGGAAGAAATACTGTCATGGCATGGAGCCATTCAAGAAGCTAGCCCCTACTTGGTGTTCTGCTGTGCTGAGAGATGAGCATTTAATCAAATGCTTCCAAGGCAGACTGGTAGATAGAGAGAGCAAACTACCTTCACCATAGAAAAAGTTAGTCAATGAATTCTGGCATGACAACAGTTTACAAAGACAAGATTATGAATCAATTTATTGTGCAGTCATATAACGCAAATTACAAAAAGAATCCAGATATGGTCTGAGCTGCCACATCTCCATTTGGACACATACAGCCATTCCAGAATTTTTTGGAAATGTATTTCCAACTTTGACCTTATATTGTCTTCTAGAAGAAAGCCCAGATGCCTTCAGAATGTGATCTCAACTACACGAGAGAAAATCATGAGCATGAAAAGATGAAAGAGTGTTTTAGAAGATGCTTAGGTTTACTAAATCTATGTAACTAAACTGAGGAGAACCACAGACTAGCTGAGCGAGTTGGCAGAGCTGCAGTATTTCACTCTGTCACATTGACTGTGTCTATGTCTCTGTTATTCAGAGATGAGTCCTAGCACAATTTTATCAGATAAGCATCATAAGGTGGACACTACAGCATAACTTTGTAGCTACTGTCCCACAGAATCAAAGCAAACATTGCCCACAACAATAACTGAAGTGCTATGCCATCTTGGAAACTTTATGAGAATTGCTGCCCACTCCCCTATGGCTTGGTATAAATTCAGATGCTCCAGTAACACAGGCTGGGCTCTTCATGCAGCCTTTAGGCCAGAAAGATGGAAGGACACAGAGAAAATGCCAGGAATCTCCATGAAGGCACATGAACTAGGCAGTGTAGTGGTGCCCAGTGAGAATATTTACTGAGCAAGTAGGAACCAATTCCTAAACTTCATAATGTTGAGAGCAGCATGAAGATGCATTCTTTAAGCATGATGGAAAACACCTACAATAGTTGGGAAAGACACAGGAGGACAGGGGCTGAAAGTGAAAATTAAACTAAAAATAAGGATGAAAGGAAAAGTGAGCAATGCTGGAGGCAGTTCCACAATGGAAGAGAAGTGCCCATGAGAAGGTGTGCTCTGAAACAAACCTGCCAAGCTGCAAATGGAATGGGAAGGCCCAGGCTACGACACCATTCTCCAACAACATTAAGATACGAAACAAATTCAGTTTAATGATTTTCTATGTAATGTATTACACATGACGGCTTTGTCATGTGTAATTCAGAGCTCAGAGAAGTGTTTGTTAAGACAGGAAACTGTATACTAGAAACAGGAAAGCACACTAACAGAGTCAATGGAAACTGGTGCATGAGAGCTCTTCAAAGGCCAGATACTGGATATCAGGGTACAAATACTCTTCAGAAAAATACAGACTAAACGTTAGTTGTCTTGTTGCAGCAGAAAACGTGTTAATTGTAGAAGCAAATTTCCAGGAATTCTGTATGCACTATCTCACTATTACACGTCAGTGCACATTACAGAGTTACCTATCCCACCAGTCCCCAGTAAGCCAGTAACATGTTTATTTAAACACTAACTATCTGCTTTACAATTAACTGACTCTCTATATAACAGATTCTGATAAATGGCTTAAAAAATTTAAGAGCTAAAAAATTAAGCAATACCGTTATTATTTATATATGTTATAAAACAGTCAGTGCTTTAGTGATGAACATCACTCTGCAATTTTTTCCCAGCTATCACATTAAAAACCAAACACCCAATTAATTGTAAAACATACTTGTTTTGGGGCATCTGCGGAGGTGGTGTGAACTTCAGTACCTCGGAGTCCATTAGACTCAAATACCACTGTGGGAACAAGGGGGCTTGTTAACAGATGAACATTCAAGCTTCGTTAGTGTGTGTACATTATTTGAGACCATTACAGATTAACCACGTTCAAAAAAAGACACCAGCTACTAGCCTGTGGCCGGAAAATACCAATTTACCGTAACACTTACTCTAAGAGAGTGTGCTAATGGCAGCCTAGGGCCACTGCCCTTTTTAATTCAGACTTCAGCGCTGAAGAAAGCAATCACTGACAACATTAATTATCAGTGTATGTGTAAAGGGACCCTCTTCTTGCATTACTTACCATTTGGCTTCTGTCATTTTGCATCAGACTGGCTTATGTATGCATCATTCACACTTTTGAGGAGGAACCTGCTATTCTCACTGTCTCATGCAATGCTCAGGAGGGCTCACGACACTGGTGGCTTCAGCCTCCTCCAGCCTCAACCACAGACCACATCAGGTTAAAAAAGGCCGGTAGGGATTTTCCATTTTAGGGCTGACCAGTCTGAGGAAAAATCTCGTTTCCCACAAAAATGTTCCTGTCAACAGCAACAATGAGGCAAAACAAAGCCTTATGTTGTGCTGAAAGGGGTACTTTGATTTCAATTTGTGCTGGTGGCAACAGAATTCATTAGCATATTCATTTCTGAGTACCCTACTCTCTAATTAAAATAAAACATTTGCAAACAGACTTATCTTAAATGCATTGCAGTTTTATGGAGTTCGGGCATGGATCAGGTAAGCAATATTTGGAGAACAAGAGCAATAGTCATAAAAATAAAAAACCTGTCTATTAGATTTAGGTATTGGAATTACTTAGCTTAACACGGTATGTGAAATGTAATTCTTGGCATTTTGTTAGCTGAATCGGAAAGCAGGCAAGTGGGAAAGGGAGAAAGCAAGAGCGAGTGTGAAAAGATACCTGCATGGGACCTCTGATGAGTCCTGAGGTGGCTGGGTTGGGTAAAGCATTTTCCACATTCTCTGCAGACACAGTCTCCTTGGCGTGTTTGTGTCTTGAGCATNGTGGGGGGGAGAGGAGAGAGGAAAGTTGAGAAGAAAACATTATGCCAGAAGAAAACATCATTAGTATGTCTAATGTGTCATTATGTGAGGCTACCTTCAGGCCCTGGATGACAACTGTCAGCCTTCATCTAGGCACTGGCTGACAGGCCAGGCACACACAGGACTGCAAGAATGCATAAATTACATTGAATTAAAAAATGCTCCCCATGATGTGCCCGCACCAGGACTGGCATGTCAGGTGTGCGCTTTTCAGAGCAGCTGGATCCACTTCTCAGCCATCACCCAGCTTTGTCAAGCAGTACATCAGGCAAATCAAAGTGACTCCAGCGTGGCGGAGACAAGTCACATGGATAATAGGAAGTGAGTAGGACCAGAGCCCGACTGTCCCCCCCAGGCGGCAATACCTCAGAGACAAATGCAGAGCGAGCGGAGCCATCGCAGGACTGATCAAACCTTTCGCCCCTGCCTACCTGCCTGCCGGTGCTGCTTTGACCCCGGACCTCTGAGGCACAGACAAAAGACATCTGTGAATGAAAGTGTCATTCCGGACATTTTGAGCTGGTAGCAGCACAGCAGCCTTCCCCCAGCCCTGGGTAAACATGTTTTCTAAGCCATTAGCATTTGTGGAAAACCGCTCAAACCTCTCCTTTTTCTCCAAAGGTCAGTTTACAGCATCTGACTTAAAGGGCTGGTCTTTGTCTTTTTGCTGCTGATCAAAAAAGACACATTTGACTTTTATTGGGCTTTTTTAATATTTAAAAAAATGTTTGAACATGATCTTTTCTATTTTGGTAAAACACCCTCTTTGGAAGAAAAGAGTTGATGTTTCCATTTGTCACTGGAATACTTTGGCTTTTAAAGAAATTCTGAGAGGGATGTCAACAGAAGTGAAGTTTCAGCTTTTCTTTCATATCCCCCCTCCCCAGTTACAGCATTTAAAAAGTAAAATTGTGACCAAAAAGTGGCACACAACTGAAAAATCAACTGCAAGATGCCACAAGATTCATCCAAAATATGGATGCTGTATCTGAAAACGAATGGAAAAGAAGATAGCTGCCATCTACTCTGTTTGTATGACACCAAGCATTCTGGGATGGTTTTCACCAGGCCATATTCTGCAAAGAAATGTCTTGCTGAAAAAAAAACTCAAACAAACGCCCCACTCACAGATTGTTTTCTCTTTTCATAATAGCACCTCCTGCAGATGGCAGCACAGTCTGCATAATGCACATGAACACTCATAAAATTAAGTTTCTGACAGTCAAATACAAGATCATGATTTGAGGAAAAATCCAGATCAAGTATACACACACACACACAAAAACCCCCAAACAAACAAAAAGTAAACAAACAAAAAACCCAAGAAAAAAAAATCACATACGTGTTCTAAATATCAATGAGAATCTTACTGCACTGTAACGGGACGGGCTTGCCTTGTAAGGCAGTCAAGATTAAAGCAGGATTTCTGAGCTGTTACAATCATTTAATCCTCACTGCCCAGAACTGTAGCTGCAGGCTGGAAAGCAAGGCTGAGGGAAGCAGTTGGAGGAACCAGCTGTGGCCTTTGCAGGAGTGCCATGCTGACTGCTGGACAGGCAGGGACTGGCAGAGCAGCTTTGTGAAGCCCAGGAGAGCTGGGTTCCTCAGGTCACATTCTGACACCTCTGGAAAGACATTTAATCCCTCTATAACCCATGTTTCCCTCTGTTGAAGGGGAATACACTTATCTTAGCAGCCATCACCAACCCAATCCAACAGCCTTCATGGAAGCACTGCTCCCACCCATGAGGGAAGGTTGAGGATGCTGTTTGTAAACCAATGTACAAACACCAAGGGTGAGTGGCTTAAGACTTCCACCTAACCACTCCCTAGCACTCACTTTATGGGAGTTATTCAAAAAGCAGGTGGAAAAAATGCTTCCAGGTTATTTGCCATTGTTGCAATTCCCAGGTAGCACCATAAGGCTTTTGATAGTTCAGAGCTTTGAGCTGTGGATGCCACAAGGCAATACCCCCGTGAGTCATCACTCAGGTTATCCTCTAGGTGAACAAAAGGGGGTGGATGACTACAGGTGTTCACAAATTAAGGTAAATAAACAACACTGTGTGAACAGGAGTTCATGTGAAATCCATGCTCAAAGCTGGTCTCAAAGGAATCCCCAAGAAAGAGTGCATCTGCTGCCATAACTCACCCTTTCCTCATATATAAGTGGCATGAATAATAAAATAAGTAACCTCTATTAAATGTAACAGTAAGATTCTCTCTACAGGCATTTGGGAAGACTGGGCAGTGTGAAACAAACCTAGCCTAAGCACAGCAAGCTTCATGTTTGCAGCTGTATCACAACAGTACACACAACAACTCTCTTCCAAGGACACACTGGAACAAACACAAATGTCAAAGAAAGGATCCCAAAAACAAATGCAGCCACTTGAAAGAAGTCGAACACTGTACTACCACACACTAAAATAATCTAGTGTGATCCAAGACGACATCATATGCCAAAAAACTCCAAGGAAAGTCTATTGGGAATATTCAACTGAGGGGAAAAAACATGACAAAGAGTATACCTAAGCAGGATTTTTGGATGTCCTTTATGTCATGATTGCCATATTCACATTACAGTATTAAGGCTAAATTGGATGATGCATACTGACACAGAGGATTCAGCCTATCTAGAGCCGTATGTTATTTCAGATGAAGTTCAATTACCCTCCTCTGTTTGCAGTTGGT
Source organism: Toxostoma redivivum (assembly GCA_013397375.1). NCBI lineage: Eukaryota > Metazoa > Chordata > Aves > Passeriformes > Mimidae > Toxostoma > Toxostoma redivivum. Next base: position 215,433 of record VXBI01002367.1, on the reverse strand, counting down.
AGGATCTCGTTCCTTTTGCCTGAAGCAGCTTTTTATTTGAGTGCTATGAAAAACAGCCATCATGCCAATTGGTTTGGAGAAACATCAGCAACCTGGAAGTTGTATATAAAATGAAGACAAGCTACATTAAAAAAAAAAAAAAGAGGTTTCAAATTCTGAAAACTTGATTGCTGTAAAACACTTGAAATGAAAGAAGAGATTTCAAAGCAGATGGGCACTAAATAACTTCCAGTTAAAGTGTCTCTAGAAATCACTGCCCAGCAAAAACATTTTGGCAATAAAATCCCTCTTTTAAAAAGCAGGTAAATAAGAGACCTCTTTAGAAACCCTGCCCCTAGTTTACTTTGTTCTGAAAGTCATAATGAATTTTCTGGTCCTTGCCTTCACTAAGTCATCTTCTATTTCCTAGCTTTTACTGTTTTTCTCTTATCCCTCCTAACATGGCTGGGAGCTCACTGGATCAGTAAGATTTCTCTGAGCAGGCTGACACAATGTACTATTAAATAACATCAAGGAGGGCAACCAGGTGAAGGTACCCCAAGTTGAGGGTAGAACAATTAACTGGTACTTAGAGCAGGAAGTGGGCAGGGAGAAACTTTAGACAACAATCCACTGTGATGGTGAAAGCAAAGCTGGCTGGAAAAAAAGACCCTAAGGAACACTGAAACTGCAGTTTTAGAAACTAAGCATGTCTTCCTCTGCTTCCTTAACAAAACCAGGAGCCTGATCTTGGCTGCAATCATCATGCAGGCCCTAAGCTCCTGCAAAATGATCTGCTCAATAAATAACAAGCCCCTATACAGCACCACCTTCTAAGTCACTGAGCAGAACTGACAATGAGGTGGCTGAAAAGCACAACTCACTCATGGACTGTCAGGCAGATTCTGCCCTCCTGTCTTCTCCAAAAGGCCCTTCCACCAAGACCTGACCTAACACTCTGGGCTCCTTCCTTGCCTCCACTTGCACTAGACCACAGCTGTCCTTAAGACTACCAGCTTCCAAGTGTCCTGAATTTTGTACCACTTGCAAAAGCTCCATTTCACATATGCTTTTGACAAAACAGAGCATATTATGTCAAGTGAGGACACTGGAACCCCAGCCTGGAATGTGTGCTCTTTTCCATGAAGTTGATTTGCATGACTTCTACAAAGAGAAGGAGGGTATAAAAAATAGCATGGTCTACAAGTGGTGAGAGGTGAGACTATGGCTCCAATTCTCCTCCTCTACAGACACACACATCTCATGTGCAATCAATCAGTGTGATTTTCAATTTCCACTGAGACAAACTAATTCTGGCAGATCATCAGAAGTGTACCGTTTCAAATGCAAATACATAGGTGTACTTTCATTTATATGGCTGTTGAACTTTTCAGTCACCAAACTTTTAAACTGGCTATTTGCACAACAATTTTCCCCTTATGTGAATTAGCAGGCACATGTTTAGTTCTACTTCTTTTTAATTATAAGCATACAAACAGATCAAAAGACTCACTTGAAAAATACCTAGTAGTCTTTGATATGGACAAGGAAGATCTTAAGACTTTTGTCAAGAAAGACGAAGGACACTGACAAGCGATTATCCCTCTGTGTTGTTGGAAGACTTGTTTGCAGACAAAATTGAACAAAACCTCCAAAATAACATCACAGATAAGCCCCGGAGGATGTTTATTTTGCCTGAAGCAAAAAGATGATGATGTGTGCCAGCACCAACATATCAGGGGGAATCTTCCTGTGACAGCACATCTATGTAATTCTAGCCTGCTAGAAACAAGAGGACAAAGGAACAGCAGTATTCCAGGTGGAACCAGATACATTTAACCTGCGACAGAAATGTCACACAGTGCACAAGGAAGGATGCTGCAATGTTAAGAGAGAAGAAAACATACCTATTCAAGCCTATCCAGCAATGATAAAAACAGTGAACTTGTAATCCTAAGTGTTAAAGGCATAGAAGGAAAAAACTGGGGAACAGTCATGTCATGGCTCTGAATAAAGACAGAACAAACAAGCTACATCCTCAGCTATGGAAGGGCTTGTGAAAAATCTTACCTGTGTGATCTAGGACAGGGCTGTTGGCACCACAGGTTTGGTACAGTGAAGCAAGGTCCTTTGGAATGTATGTTTTAAAGATATTTAAAATGTCCAAATGTTTCTCATGCCCATCTGATCCCAGATCCTGTTTGCTGGAGTGTAAAGCCGGAGGAACCCCCATGGTGCCAGGTTGAGGCTGCAGCACTGGACTGGCTCGTGCTACCGCTGTGCAGTTTGCCAATGTCCTCATCTCATTTCCAGCCTTCACATGAGGCTCCCTTGGAGGCACCGCCGGCTCTTCGAGTTTAGGGTATTGCTCACTTTTACACAGAGGATGGTACTGCAGCGGGGGGTTATATTTGGCCTTCATGGAGTCGGATGCACAGTGCTTACCTGAAGAGGCAAAACCAGTACTCCCTTGGGGAACCACATACTTTTCCACTTGCTTACTGTTGGTGGGCTGCATGCTAGGCCTGGATATGACCGTCTGAGTAGGTGTTATGCTTCTGCCATAGGTTCCCATTTGCGTAAGTTTGGAATTTGCTTCGTATTTGCTTTTCTGTTGTGCTGCCATGCTGTACTGCTCCTGGGAATGGTTTAACTTGGGCTGTCGGTACCCATCCAGACCTGATACGCGTGAACCACAGTGGCCGAGCGCATCCTTGGAGGGATGCGTACTCCCGCACTTTGCAGCCATCCCGACAGAAAGAGAGCTGGGTTTGGAACCTGGCAACGCACTTGGCACTTGAGTACGTGTAAATCTGGCAATGGGCAAAGGCTGGCATTCCTTACCACCGAGAACAGGAGGGGGGCCAGTGCGCCCACTCCTCGCCAGAAAGACCAGGTTGTTCTTAATACTCTTGAATCCGTTCTGTTGAACCCACGGGGGGACCATCGAGTTACAGCTGATTTTGTGCAAAATTCTTTTGTGCATCCACAGGACTTCAGGGTAGTAGGTCTTGTGACTGCAGAAAGGACACGGGTAGACAATTAAAGCAGCCTGCAAGGATGTATTCAGATATTTATTGCATGAAGTATCCCTTGTTGATTTTACACTCAAATCGAGTGGAGCTACCTCTAGAGCTTCAGCACCTTTTTCTATGAGAGGATGCTCCCTGTGCAAGTCTAGCAAATTTTCTCTAGCACGACTAGCCTGTACTTCAAGTGACGTTTTCAAGTCCATGACCATGTCTGAAGATGTCTGGCCTATACTCGAAGCAAAGCTAGCAATATGACTGGAGCAAGGGAACCCTTGGCTGTGATGAAATACTGGCATCTTTATGTCTGCAGAGCCTTGGTATTTTGAAAAGGGTTCCTTGATGACACTCTCCAGCGCTGACACCAGAGCAGGAATCTCTGGTTTAGATTCCCTGGCCTCATTTTCTCTGGTGTTGAAGCCTCCCAGCTTTGGGAGCTCATCCAACTGAGATGTTATCATTGGGGTTTCCTCTTCAGGAAAGTTGCAGTGGTATGGCTTTCCATCTGAATGGGACAAACAAAAAAACATCACTGTCATTTTACACAGAAAGGAGCCCAAAAAACAAAGGAGAATTCAAAATTAGAATAGGATAGCAGGAGAAAAAGGTAACTTTGGTATTAGTACGGTAATGATGTGCTACAAATGTACTGTATGGGCAAGAAAATCTTGAAATAAGACACAACAGTTCAATTTACTTTTAAAGGTGACTGCAGAGTCTGGATAAACTCTCTAATACTGCATTTTTATGACATTTTGAAGGAAAAACAATAACATACCCATGTTAAAATTCTGAGACTGCGAGAAAAATAAAACAAATCTGCAACCATTTAATGCTTTAACAAAAGCAAAGATAATGGAGCCAGATAAAACTGACCTAGTTAAAGGTCTGTCAGCGCTTCCATTACAAGCCCCTATTTTCAAAGGGTTTATAACTCAGCAATAAAAACTGGCTTCACATGGAAACCAACCATATAAGCAGGTATAGCATACAGAATAAATTGGCCACTTAAGGTGGACTTTTGCAGTGGCAAAGTATAAAAGATGAGTTATGGAGGGTGTAAATTTTGAATTTTCTGTCCTTTAGTTTAAAGCAGGTATTTTTCCTTTGGTTTCTTTAAATGTGTTTTCTTTGTAATATATGCTTAGGTTTAAGTCAAACTTTAGGAAAATTTTCTGATTGCTCAATACACAGGAAGACAAGAATTCAACATTTCAGCCATTTAGATTACAGAACTCAAAACACACTTTTTCCTCATTTTCTTTTTCAGTTCTCAGCTCTCCAGAGTAAATTTATCCACCTAACATACGTCCTGGAAAGGGAACATACTGGCCAGTAATTAAAACTGTTTAGGGTGAAAGAGAAGAGGAGGATTTTTTTTGCTGGGAGTGTGGCTACATCTGCCTGCTCTCCCAATGCTGACCTCTGAGAGCCACTGATGAAGCCAATGAATCCCTTTAAATCAGTTCACAGATCAATTCCACAGAGATTTTCATCACAGCAGTAATGCTTACTGCACTGAATCCATTTAGCATGTAACTGAATTGAATCATCTGACAAACTTTCAGTTTCAATTAACATGCAGTTAATGAGCCACTGCCTGGCAAGTGTAAGGAGACCGTGCTCCATCTAAAACGTCACCAGTTCAAAGTGATCACTGCATCCAGAGGAGGGGTGAGAAGGGGAAAGGAGAGAACTGCTCTAGAGCTGCATATCCTCTCACATCAGCTCAGAGAAGCCAGCCCTTCAGAAAATCAAGCGCTGCTCGTTAGTGCAGAGCAGTGCCACAGGCATTTTTCTGCACGGTGCAGGAAGAACCACACTGTTGGCTAGAGCTGCTCTGCACATGAAGTCTACTTAGCCTCACCTTCAATTCAAGCAAAAACATTATTAAGCTTTTATTTAATTCGAAGTAATTAGGTTAAAAATAACCCATAGGTTTGCAGCCTCGAAGGGCTGAATGCTCATTCTGCTAAGACCATTTTCCTTTCAAACTCTCCAAGGGGGTATATTCCAGGGAGAAAAAATCCTCACAATCCAGAAACTTATTTTTCCCATGTTGCCGGTGACAAGGTTTTGGGAAAGCACATGCCCAGCACTACTAGCCAAATTTACAGTTTGAAACAAAGACACTGCATGCAGCAGTGAAATCTGACACTGCACATCTGTGTTGTTTTCAAAGCTTATCTGTCAAAGCCCAAAATATTTGCATTCTTAAATAAGATTTTAAGGCTTCTCTTTATGATCACAAGGAGTGGCTGCTTTGATCATTATAGTAAATAATAAAGGAAAGCAAAAACAAATCCTTTGGTTGCAGCAGTACTTAGGGGAGATAGAACCGACCTGCTGGCCGTACTGCACAGAGGAGGGAGGTGGGAGTTCACTGCCAGCTCCATTCCAGGGACTATAGAACTGGGAAGCTCTTGGTCCACCTCTGCAGCTGTGATGAAGAGGGGCATCAGCAGAAACCTGCAACTCCCAGGTTGCTCTGTGTACCACAGACATTCCTGTATACTTTCCTGCTTGCTAAAAATCTATGTACCAAGCAGTTTCAGCAAGGAGGACAAGGTCAGACTGTGAGAGGTGGCACACATCAGATCTGGGCTTGCTCTTCAGGTCTGGACTATTCAGTTTAGGTCTATACTCGGGGAGGGGAGGAGGAGGAGAAAGCAGAGAGCCCACAGTCCCATGTGCCCCCATAAAGCCTGGGATTGCAAATTTTGAGGTGGCTGCAGTCCTTTTTGCCCAATTTCCTAGTGCATTCACCTATGAAAAAGGGATTTTTTCAGGTGGAAAATGTAACACAGAGCAGAAAAATGATGAAGGCATTTCTGAGGTTATAGGCCTGCAGTTGCCCCAATGCTGTCAGTGCATTAGATGAAAATCTGTAAGACTATTACAAACAACGATAAGCTTCTAACACCTCTTCAATTCCTCTGATGCCTCACAAGAACAGTAATGAACATACTAGGAATAATTTTAAAGCTTAGATCAGAAGGCTCAATAGCAGTATTTATGTTAATTGCTCAAGCAGTATTTATGTTAATTGCTCAAGCTTTACTTAAAAAGACAAACAAAACAACAACAAATGAACAAACAAACAAACAAACAAAAATACAAGCAAACAAAAAAACCCCACATCCTTACTCCTAACTTCCCAAGATTTGGAGAGAAAAAAATTTCACCTGCAGGCCAACTCAGACTCTTTATTAGTACAAAGCACAGCCCATGCTCTTCCCTAGTCCCATCCTGCCCTCTGCAGGGATCCAAAACTACAAATCTCAGCACCCAGACTGCCTCATACCATCCCTCCCATCATGGCAAGTGGTCCAGGCTGGGCAGTGAGCAGGTAACAAAAGCCAGGTAGAAGAGGGGATGCAGACAAGAGCACAAGAAGATGGTAAGCACACTTAAAAATATAGGTAAAGTCTTTTAGAAAAATATATTATATTTATTTCTGCCTGCTCCCAGCTACTTGCCCCAGCTGAAAAGGGGTACTAATAATCCTTTTAAATCACTGGTATAAAATATAATACTAACCAGCCCAGTGCAGGCATTACTGCCACCAGAAACTTTTGAAATTTTATTATGGCCAGGTCAAAACAAAAAACCATGAATGAGATGCTTTCTGCCTTTCTGCTTGATCTCCAGGGACTATAACTCATGCTCCCCATTGAAAGAGTTCTTGGCTAAGCAGGCTATTGCTTTTATCCTACAGTCTCCATCATCTCCTTGTATTTTGTCTCAATTCCTTTGTTTCCCACCCCAAACAGCTATTTTTACCTGTTGTACTTTAGAGTGAGAAAGATCCTTTTACTAAAGGAAAAATGTTACAGTTTTTCTGTATCACAGATACCTGGGAAACAGCTAAAACAGAGGAATTTTCCAAGGTGCCTAGCTAGGAGGTGGCTCCTGATGCCATCTCAGGACTTCAGCTTGACTGCAGCTTCAAGCATCAACAGCATCACAGGCCACAGAAAGCAAAGCAGAAGAGTACAAAACAACTATATGAAAACCATGGTCTAGAAGCACAAGAATATTCAAGGATTTGAGCAGTTCCTCAGAAATACACCTAATGCCATCACTCAGTTACTCACACACCTAGATAAAAGCAACTCCCCTTCTCCCCACACACATATATCCCTCTTCTCTCTTTCTCCCCCTCACATGCATAAACTCCACTTGTTTTCTTCCCAGCACCCAGCACTGTTTCTCCACAAAACCAAATTTCAGCACGGGCTGCACAGCTGTTTTGATTCATGAGGCTTCCTATAAAGTAAACCAGGCTACAAGGCTGAGGACAATGAAATCATGATTTCTATTCAGAAGAGCAGAACTGGCTAGAAATTGGCCCCTTTTTTGGCTAGTGTTACAGCACTAGGAATCTAAGGAAAAGGAGCAGATGTGGTGTGTTTGATTTTCAGTAAACATTTGATAGTGATTTGCACTTTGAGATGAATACTGTGGCTTGATTTGAAAACCAACTGCAAATAAATCATGATAAAAGCAAAGGATAACAAGGGAAGAAGGTGCAATATTGCAAAGACCTGTATTAGGTCCTATTTCACTCAGTATTTTCTTTAACGTTCCAGAAGAGATTCTAGACAGCATGCTAACTTAAATCTCCAGGAAATATCACTTTCGGAGGAGCTGCAAAAATAATGGGGACAAGGAAATAATGCACAGGGACTCCGAGAGAATAGAAATGCAGTCTGAAAATAATCAAATGAGATTCATTCTGGGGAAGAAAAGGAGGCTAAGACAAGTGAAGGGAAATGATCCAAAAAAATCCATGCTGTGGGAAGGCAAAATCTGGGAAGAAGCAATGTTGAAAATAACCGATGTTACAATAGATGGCAAGTTAAATGTGAGTGTACTAGATGAAGTTCTTCAGCTTAGCTTTCAGAAATACAAGCACACATTATAAAACCAAAAATAAAACTACTCCTCTGAAGAAGATACAATGGCCATGCTGGTCACACTGGGTTTTGAATATACAAAACATATAAAAAAATATATAAAAATATATCAATATAAATATACACACAACATAATAATAGGCACTACGCAAAAGCCCACAGTAAGCATAATACAATGGGACCCAGCAGGGGAAAAAAGACAAAAAGTAGTTTTGCAGCAGAAAAACAGGTCTTTTATTCTGTGAAAGGAAGGTTCAACAAAAACAGCCCATGCCCCCAGAATATCTGTGCAGATCTCTAAATACAGGTAAGTCAGAAGAAGTTCAGAGAACTGCCACAGGAAGGTAACCCACCAGAAAATAAAGAGTTTCCCCACATGGCTGAGGGAAGACAGAAGAGTGACAGGCCAAAGTCTGCAGCCTCTCCAGGAGTTCAAGCTCCAGAAGAATTAAGTCATCCTAAGCACTGGAGTCTATCAACAACAATCAGATATACTTGCATGCAGAAAAACTCATGATTAACAGAAAGAAAAGAAAAAGATAATATGTATTTGCAGCTTGAGGAATAAATGCCAAGGGAAGAGGCAAAACACCACTTGGACTGTAAAACCTGTATGGACAAAAACACTATCAACAGATAAAAATTCATCTTTTTTATGAGGAGGCAGAAAGTATGAGTTACTCCTCCCCTTTGCTCTATCAGCACAGCAAAGCAAAATGCCACATTAGCCCAGTATCCACACACTGTAACTGCTTCACAGACGTATGCCAAAAAACTATCCTTCCCTTCATATTAATTCCAGACACACTTAGCTTAACAAAGGACTCTTGGAGCATTCAACAGTGAGCCCATGACATTCCTTAGCACCAGGTTTATCCTCTGAGCATAGCTCCGGCTGTTCAAAGAGACCTGGTATCTGTTTTTCAGAGGAGGATTTGTCTCAGCTGAGCCATGCCCCTGTTCTAGCTGCCTATGAGTCAAGTTTTATACTCCACACGCTGTCCATCACTTCCCTTGCTTTCTGATCCAGTTTTGTTACTCAGAGGATCCCACGTTGTGGCAACGTGGGCATGAGGTGAGAGACAACTCCTACAAACCCTCTTAGGTTTTCTTACAGCACAAGGCCACGTGTCACAAGATACTGGGAAGAAAAAGTTATGCTGTTTTGACAGGAGATACAGCTTCTCATCTGCAAAGCTCCTCTTGCCTTAGACATAGTTAGATGTTTTATGGGGCTCCTACAGGAGCTCCCCAATAATTCACAGAAAGAGAAGATCAAGGACTAGACTGGAGCACTTAGCACCCACAGGATGGGGTAGGTTAGCAGGTAAGGAGGTGATACTGAGGGTAGAAAGCACACAATCAACTAATATATATTCCTGCTTTCTCTCCAACTAATTTTAGAAGTGATGGTGAGTGGTTTTGGCTGAGGCTTGAGGTTTTCAACAGAGCAGAAACCCAGCACAGCTCCTGATGCTGACTGATGTAGATGGTTTGTCAGTCAGACAGCACACCGCGTCCCACTGAGATTTCCCTTCAGGTACACAAGGGGAAAGGAGAGTAATGTTGCCCCACACCATAACCCAGGAGCACATGGAAAGCAAGTCCCAGGTGCCCTGAGATATCCTATCTTCATCTGGTCATGAGCAAGATGCTTCTGGTTTGTATTACACTGCTTCTTTCTTATTACTTTTGAGTACTTTTTCTCTTATTTTTGCTGTGGCTAGTTGTTGGGGAGTTAGTTTTACACTTCCACACAATCAGCTATACATTTGTAGCAACACTATACATCCTTAGCAAATAAACCCAGGCCATGGGTTTACCAACCAGAAGTAGCAGCCCTTTGGTGGTGCAGTTTGCATTCATTGCCTCCCCATTCTCCTTTTCTACATCTAAATCTTAGTAGTTCCTAAAATGATTTCCCACTGACTTTTTTAAAACTCGTAGCCAGTAATTTCAAGCAAAGCATCCTGATGGGAACTCTTTACCTTCTACCAAGTATTTATTGGGGAAGGATGATGACTGTGGAAACCCATGATCTCACAAGTAGAGAAATAAGAACTGCTGCTTTGTTCTGGTTTTCTTGGCGAGGAGAAGAGGAGGAGTGGGCCCAGAGTGGGAAAACAATTACCTGATGAAAAAATTTTAACTATTTTTAGGCACTGTCCTGGTTTTGGCCAGGATAGGGTTAATTTTTTGCAAAATCTGGGAGAGAACATGGCCAGGACCCTAACTTATTCAGTACCACCTCAGGTCATTGCTGGGTGGAGGGAAAGAGACACTTTCTCACTGCTTAGGAAAAGGGAGAAACCTGGAGACCAGACAAGTGCTGTATTTGTTGCTGGTTTTTGTTTGGTTGGGGTTTTTTGAGTGTAAATAGTTTCTTTGTCTTATACCTCTTAATATTGTTTCTGTTTTTTATCTAATTTTCGTTTCCAGTAAATTGCTCATCTCAATCTGTGATTTTTGCTTTTTGTGCTTCCAATAGGAGGGGGAGGAAGAAGTAACCAGCAACCAGCATGACGTTAGTGGGAGTTCCAAATTGGAGAATAATATTCCTAAAGCACAACAGGCACCCTAAAGTAACAAAATTTAACATATTTTACACCATTTACTTCCCAAATAGTACTACTGCTGTTGCCACAATGATTACATGACTAAAGGTTGGTGTCTTTAATTCAATTTTTTATGACTTTTTTTTTGTGGCTTCCCTTTATTTCAAAGTCCCATTTCTTTCATTTCGCTAACTTTATCCTCCACAATTTCTCATTTTACCTGCAAGTTACTTTTTACCCTCACTGTCAAATGCATTGCCCTTCCAAGCCTGGAGAGTGCAAAGAGCTGAAGGGCCCCATTGCATTGCTCATCTTTCTCCTGCAGAATTGGAGGACAGTGCAGGAGACAAAAACGGGAGAGGACAGCCAAGACCAACGCCTCCAATGCTTCCCAGTCTACGTTTGACTGATCTCTCCAGCAGTGTCCAGTAGGACACCTGCTGCTTATGAAAACAAAACCACAGAGCTCTTACAATCCAGACAGCAAAAAACATGAATAGGTGACCATCAGACTTAATAAAGTTTGTTCTGTTCTGGACTGCACATGTTGAGATTTATGAATTATTTTAGCTAATTAGTGTTATCATCAGAGATACCGCATTAGTTTTACATTTCAGAAAGAATCTGGAATGTCACCAAAGTGAGTGGAAAAAAGTACAACTATTTTAGTTGATTACATTTGAAACTAAACCTTTTAAGATGAGTGAAATCTGAGTCTGAGAACAGTAACAGTACAGCACACAGAAGACCCCTCTCTACAAAGTATTCACTAGCTCAGTAAAATTACAAATTCATCTGCACAGCAGAAATGCTTTAGAGTTATGTCACGCTTCAAGATCACATTTTTTTTCCAATAGAAAAGGGAGGTCTGAAACCATCCCAGCACAGCTACAGATGCAAATGCCAGCAAGGTTCTTGGAATTTCAAGCATAATCAAGAGAATAGGCACCAACAAAGTAACCAAGAAACTAGGCTGTAAAGGGTATCAGGTCCAAAATCTCTCAGAGTGAAGTGCACATTGTTAGGTACTGGAAAAACAAGCCTGCCTGAAAGCTCACAGAGAACGTTTTCTTTCCAATTACTTGCCTACAGTGTTTTCTTTAAGAATATCTGGCTTTGTTGTTATCTGGGGTACTGATGCTACAAGCCTCCCAAAAGTCCACTGGTTGGAAGAGCAGCTCCATGTGCAAATCACTCCAATATCCTCTTGCACAGTATCTTTTCATCACTCTCAGCTTTGTACCAGTGCACATCAGGTACAGAAAGCATTGTAGTGAACCCTAAACAGAGTCCTTCTTCCTAGGGCAGATGCTTTGGGATCTGTCTCCCAGGTATCAGCCCTTCCAGAGGAAAAACAGCCATGGGGCTTACGGAAGGAAAGTATCCACAGCAGGGCATGTAATGAAGAGAAAATGCAAATGTGGGTAAAATGGCTGCTGCTGGCAGTGTGCCACAGACACAACATTTTCAGTGTTCATCACATTTCTCTGTACCTCCTCAATGGCATTTTTTTGGTAAGTCATTATACACATGGTATACAGGAATTCTGGGCAGTGGCAGAGCTAGTCACGACTTACCAGTCCTTACACCTGAGAATTTCCAACAGAGGTCTGTGAGTGTGCTCTCTGCCCAGCAGCAGGCAAAAAGCCCCACAAAAAAAGTGTACTCATCTGCAGGTGAAGCTGTAGCTCCCGTCATCACAGCCTTTCTAAGTGCCTTTTTCACCCTTCATCCATATTATATCTACCCAAGGGTAGTGAAGACTTCACTGGGGCTTTCACTATTTGAGAATAAAGTCTGTCTTTTATCTAGAGCTGAGGGCAGGTGACACTGCCTACAAAGCAAGGCTGCAATTAATGCATCTAATCCCCGTCCTGATGCCACATCCTGCTCACATCCCCAGCACAGCCCCTTCTGGGACTTGGGACTGGACTTCCCGCTCATGGCCCACAACCCCTCTGTCCTCTGAGCTTCAAGAGCATCCTGATGTCTTCCTATCTCACAGAGAACTGTTTTAGATACGGTCTGGATCCTAGAAAAAGATGGAGGAATGGTAACTACTTACCTAAAAATTGTGGGTAAAATAAAGGGCTAGAGGAACACATATACAAAACCAATACAAACAGGGGCTGAAGGGGCTGCTTGCCAAAATGAAACTGTACAATTTGGCATTGCCTTAAACGTTGCTGCTCATAATATACTTAAAGAAAATTATGGGATATAAAACCCCTGGAACACTCTGCAAAATTAGGAAGTGATTAGGCCAGACGATACCAATTTGACTCTTAACACAGCTTTGTCGTAATTTCAGAGTTAACAGCAATATAGTAAAACTGGTACAAAACCTAGGCAGAATACCTCCAATATGCTCTGTAGCTGCTGCACATTTCTCTGTGTGTGGGCCTGCCTGTGAAGTTTGGTGCAGGTAGATGGGGGAAAAAGAAAGGGTCTAAGATCATTAACACAGCAGGATGCATAATTAAATTTGAGAGGGCTGGGTTTGAGCAAGGGCTGTTGTGGTATTGTTCTTTTAGTTTAAGGCACAGGAAGAGAAGCACAATCGCCTTTGATGCATCAAAAATACTTGCAAAGGAGATGGAAAATTCTGACTCAGATTTTTTTAAGCAAGTGGCAGCTTGCTTGTACAATGCCTCCAAACACAGATCCAAGCAGTTGTAAATCTTCCTGGAGATTTCCCCTTTCATTCCAACAGTCAGATCTGCCACACTGTCTGCTCCACAGCATCTTCTTGACCACCACCTGTTCATCTTCCTTCAAGTGCATTAAGGAGGGAGGCTTTCCAGGCCAGGACTGTGGACTGGCAGCCGTCCCATACAGCTTAACGTTCCTCATGCAATATTTCATTTCTCCCATCATTTGTTAAGCATGGGTAGCGTACTGCCATACATCATAAAGCCCTTTACTACAGCTACTCAATCTAAAAACAGAGGGTACAGCTGTGCTGTCAGCCAGCATCCTGCAGAAATACCTCAGCTACAGCCGGCAAGCCCAGCGTGGTAACAGAGGCAGCAGTCACAGAAATAAGGAGCTCTGCATGACCTAATTTACTTTGTTTCTCCTGCTGAAGGCCATGCTACCATAGCTGGTGACTCTGCTAACAAACTTAAGGCAGTCGAGAATCTCTGCTGTGCATGTCCATCACATAAAATACAGGAGCACATGAGAGAAAGGGGAACTTAGATTGTAAGTATTATACAGATTTAAAGATTCGGTAGTTATACAGTGCTTGGACAGAAAATATGCTTTCTTGGGTTTACTGTTTTTCTGGCTTTCAGGGGAAAGAGAACTCTGAAAAGAGAATGGAAGAAAACAGGGTTGGACTAGTAAAAGAAGCACACACTATCAAACCCAAATCAGGCTGGACAGAACTATGATTCTTTGACCACCACTAGAAATTGGATGGAAACTGGATGCCCTTGATGAGGAGTGACATTGCTGGATCATAATTAGCACCATTAAGTGGTGCTACAAGCACATGGCAGGAGAGATGAGGGATCAAGCCCTACAGAGTTTTCTCCAGGCAGAAGGAAGAATTACAGTACTGAAAGATCAAAAGTTGATTTGAACAGCTCTGCTCTGGATGGACCAAAGGGAACCAGGGCTCCTGAGCAGGATATGACTGTAGGCACAAGAGCAGCCTTTGGCCGTTCGGCCAAAGCCACTGACTCAGTACCCACTGCAGCTGACTTGCACCAAAGGCACTGTCCATGTGACATAACCTGCAGCCCAGAGCCACAGGCCTCAAGGGAAGAGGCTGGAGGTGTCAGACCCAGCTCCCCTGTAGCTGCCTCTGGCTCAGTACTGGCAATATTTGCCCCTTTTGGCTGCACAGGACATGGTTAGGGTTACCCTTTTCTCCTTCCCCTTTCTTTCACTACCCTCCCTTGTGGTAACAATGACAATGGAAGGCACTTCCAGAAAACTAAATGGTCTTCAGACCTGGCTCGAAACAACTCTGCGACAGGCTTATGCAGATCACTGAAGGCATCAGCCATTTACTGGCAACTTCCATAATCCCCTTAAAGAGCTCATAGACAAAGCAGGCTGGAACCTAGCACCACCAGCACAGCAGCAGAAAGGGTAGCTGTCTGCAGGCAAAATGTGCTCTAAAAAGGATTTGAAACTTTAGCATTTTCCCTGACACCGTGCCTTTCATACCAAGACATAAATTTGAGAGCTCACGAGAACACCAGAATTCTGGGTTCACTTACATTCTGCCTTTTAAAGTCTTACTATTCTAAAAAATTAGTAAAGGGAAAAAAAAACCACAACTTTTAGGATGTCATTTAAAAGATAAAATAAATAAATACCAACATCTATTAAACTCTGGTGGAAGAGACAAAGGAAGTCTTCTGTTTGGGAAAGAAGTCAGATGAGAATCATCCCAGGGTGCATGATGTAACTCAGAAAGATCAGGAGACAAGGGTCGCAAAGATGTCTTGAAAAAAAGAACCAGCTGAAAACTTGTTTTAATGAATCTTTCAAATAATAGAAACTTTTTTATGTTAAAGAAGGATGAGGAAGATAAATCCATTTGAAAAATGGCAATAGAAACACATCACTTAAAATGAGCTACAGAGACAATGAAACAGTAATTCTGCACCTGTGAACCATGATTATTTATATCACCACCTCATTTTAATAACAGCTGTGTGAAAATCCTAAAACATTATTAAATCTGAAACTAACTACTGCAGGTAGCACATAGGGAGCTTCTCCACTTTCCAAATAGCACCAAGGCTTAAGCACTAAAAGCAGCAGAAGCAAAGAAACGCTGAAAAACACTGCCACAGGCTGGCTTAATTTGGAATTTCTCCGTTTGGAATTTCTCCTTTCCAAATGGATTAAAAACAGAAAACCAAACAACCAAATACACACTTCCAGAGGGGCAAGAAAGTACTTCAGATTTATTTCCTTTCCCCAGCATTCATTTTATTGCATTCCTTATAAGTGAGCAGGTAAGTGTATTTAAGGGCAACTTAAAAACTTGGTTTGGTAGAAAAGAACTTCATGTGTACGTGCAGCATTTTGCAAACACCACTTTGGGCAAGAGGCTCTGTTAACTTCGCTGGCATCTCTAACCTCCATATTGAGAGCAAGCCCCATGAAAGATCTCAGGGCCTGCCATGGGATTAACAAAGGAAGAACTTAAAATGTCGATAATCAGTTATTTATGAGGTGTCCTTAAACAGAAGAGATGTCTGACATTTTAGTGCAAAGCTTGTCTGCTCACACATGCAGACCTGGCAGGATGGAAGAGCATGTCACTGTGAACAAGGAACAAGCTGCACCACCTCTTAGGCAAGGGCTGTGGCTTGGGGTATTTTTGTAGGAAGCAGTACTTACACCTCTCCTCTTAAGTGTTAATTGTTCCCCGGTGTTAAGGACTTACAGAGACCTGATTTTTTGGAAGCTCAGGAAGGCCATCTGCTTTCCCAGCAGCACACAATAGGTGAGAACAACTCTGCTGGGGAGTGGATGCACTGGGGAAGGATGGGGGGAACTAAGGTAACCAAACCACCCTCACCCCACTGCCCCAGACGTATCAATTGCAGGATCTGTTTTTATGTACATAACACTCCACAGGGGAAAAAATTAAAAAAGAAAGATTAAGTTACTAACAGAGTTCCTCAGATCTCAGACATCACTTCCTTTCATTTATCCACATCCTTCTGTTACAAATGGCAGGACACCACCCATCTCAACCACAGTTGGTCCCTTAAGACTGCTTCCAGACAGAAATAAAACTTGTCTATGGAAGAATGGTTTTAAGAAAGCAATCTGGTTAATTCAGATCCTTAAATAACAGAAAATCATACAGAAAAACAGATGTTTGCCCAGATATTTATTACGAGTGTATGTGTGTGTCTCCCCAGTATCACCTCATAAAGAAATATTTAGTACCACAACTTCTCTGGCAAAGATACAGATTAGGCCAACATCACAAAACCAAAACCACTTTGAAAATCCTTCTCAAAGTCAGAGTAATTTTAAATCTATTCACTGAGAGGCATTTAATCCGCAACTTAATCCAGCAGCACACCTGACTGCACACAAGATCCAGGTGATAACTGGTCCTTATGTACGGGTACCGACCACACTGAGCCAAGTTCAGCTTTAGTTCCTTACCCAGAAGAAACACACAGCCTCCAGAGGGACTTTGGGGCGTTGTGAGAGAGGTTCCATTGCAAATGGAGCTACCCATGCCCGGGGTTCAGCTGTGCGCTCTCAGCACTACTGACTCACACCGGCACCTTCACCTGCGCTCGGGTAACGCGCCCACCTGGAATCCCAGCCCAGCCCTTACCGCCGTGGGCAGCACACTCAGGCTCCTCCTGCCATCAACACCCCTCCGCAGCTCCCTGAAGAGCCCAGGGACATCCGTTTGCACAGGACATCTCCTGGCGAAGATAGCTCTGGTATGTTCACTGTCACTAAAGGCGCAGTCGTTTTTCCTGCATGCCGATGTCAGCCCCCGGCTAGGCAGCAAGCAGGCACCGGGCAGGTGTGGGGTGCTGAGCAGGACAACAGGCCGGGCAAGAAGAGGAGGAGGAGGAGGAGGAGGGAGGAAGGGAGGTGCGGCGCCGGCTGTGGCCGCCAGGTGGCGCCGCCGCCCAGCGGATGATGGCGCAGCCGCTTCCCAAGGCAGCGCCGCCGCCTCCCTGTCTCTCCCCACTGGGAGATGCTGCCCGAGCCTCCTGCTCCGAACACTACCCACGGCCCAACAACCCCCACACACAGCAAAAGCAAACAAACAAGAACAGGGAAAAGGTGGGAGGTGGGCACACACACTGCAGCACCATCAGCTGTGCCNGGGGGGGGGGGGGGGGGAAATCCCCAATCCCCACCAAAATTCCCCCTGCCATCCATAACCAAATTAATACATGTCATTCCACCTCTGCGTACTGGGGACACAAGTCCTTTGTGGACAAATGCAGGGCACCTGTCAGAGAGGCTCCATCAAGTGGAAAATGCTCCCTGCAGGACATAGGTGTGATGATGTAGTTGATGATGACACTCAACTCACCCTAGGTTCAAAGTGCTTGTCTCCATCAAGAAAATACAGCTGTGTTGAGTCCAGCAACTTGGGGTGTAGTTACAGAAAGACCAAAGGTTTTCTACATAATGAACTGTATTATATACTTTTTCTATTTTTCTTTTTAATCAAAATTCTCTTTATTTAAATAGTTCCTAACAGGTTAATACAGATTACTTTACAAGGAAGCATCATGCTTGCAGATGATCAAAAGGCATCCATTTTAAGGGAGACAAAACCTCTAGCAGAGATGTTCTGACTTTTGTTCACTGCCCCTACTGTGTAGAAAAATCCCTGTCAAAACAGGCCAAAGTTTGGGTGGTCAGCAGCAGGATGAGATAATGCCAACCTCTATCTTTCTTTACAGAGTGTCCTTCTTGGTGCATGGTAATCACTTAGCCCACATGTTCCTCTCTCCACAGGAAAGGATGGCTTGAACTTTCCTAGTGCAGCCACTGGGGAAAACACAGAAACATGGGAGAAGGGAATACAAAGACCTCACAAATGCAAAAACCTCTGCCTGCCAAGTGCTAATTGAGAGAACATTCTTGCCAATTAAAAAAGTGCTCTGCTAGTGGGAGAAGCTTCACTTAGAGCTAACAGGAAAGTAAACTAATAAGCAGTAACTTGCACAAGAAAACAGGTATCTGTGGAGATGGTAGCCGACATTTGCAACCAGGTCAGTTTTAAACTACTCCAGACTTATGGTTTGTGGTTACAGGAAGGCAAATTAGGATGTTGCACCAACACATCATTAAATTCAAAATGTTCGGAGCATGCACGTGAATAAAAACTTCAGATTTTGCCAAATGTAGCAAGGAAGCAAAAAAAGCACAACATTGTGTTCTGAATTCAACTTAGACAAAGACCAGGAGAAGGATAAATGGAGCCAATTCTATTCTCAGGAAAAAAAGAAAATCAATTCTTTAGAGGAAGGAGTCCTGAAATGAAAGCCTAGGTTTTTTTGAAGCAATGAAAGATTTTGGGTACTCTTATTATATGGAATTAAAATTTACTTTATATGCTTTCATTCACAAGGCATAGCTTCCAGAAGACAAGCACATTTCATCATGGTCTGCAGAATATGGAAACTCTGTGCCACTGGGCACAAGTACACTTGGTTCTCTGGCATTTGTTTTCACTTCTAGCTTATGAAGAAATTAGAGCAAACCACTGACTCTTCCCTGATGCCTCACTTTTCTATTTTACTATCTGGAAATGGAAAGCAACAGTAGCCAAGTCAGAACATGCAGTTTAAGGATGTTTTAGCAAAGTTTTACAAAAGGCAGCACTTCCAAAGTAAATTCTCGAAAAATTGTCTTGGTTTAAAGATTTACAGTAATTCACATAATTCCTTCATTATTTCAGAATGAAAGTTCCCTGAAAATATAAGAGCATAAATGAGCACTGAGTTTACCAGGGACTTTCCAAGGTTCTGTCATAATTTTGTGTACTTGTTGATGATACTGGCTTTCTCAAGCTCACTGCTGACAATTCCTCCTTCTTAATGAGCCTTTGAAATTTTCTTTTGTCTATAATTAAGAAATTCTGCACTATGAGGTACCTCCTGTCATCTTTTTTGGGCTCTGCAAGAAGGCTTCCCATGAGAAGGGAACCCTTGGCATGGTTTCTAGATAAGCCAGGTCTGTATTTAGGGTCACAGGTGTGAAAGCCACCCTTTCTAGCAGCGTGCAGAGTTCAGCAGCAAGCACTTTCTGCCAACTGTGAAGCTGAGTCAACTTTTCAATCTCCTCCACTAAAGGATTTTACCCCAAGAGTTTTCTCCTTTGCCCTTCCCATCTGAATCTTCATGGCTGTCCTTCTGTGTTTTTTAGCCTCTGGAAAAGCTCATTACTTACGTGTAATGCCTTTTACCCTTTATCACAACTATATTGGTATCTTCTGGACCTCTTTTCCCCACACCCTTTCAGCATATTCTGGACACACCCTTCTTGCTAGTCATTAGTATTTTCTCTCCTTTTGTCTTGCTCCATTCTCTGCTTCACAAGAAAAAAAAACACTTATCTCAGATGGTTTTGTAGTTAAAGACAACGAAAGACATTCCAAGCTACAGTTTTTGGGTTTACTACATACTTTAGTCCCATAAACAACCATGAGAAAGTTGTTCAATCCCTCTGAGATTAAGGTTCTCTATCCTCTGGAGGAGGAGCTCTATGGCTCAGAAGTGAGAGTGTCTCTTAGCTCCAACTAACTGAGATTTGTCCTCTACTCAACTCAGCTCTGCACACAGAAGTCTCTGTGTTAATTTCAGCTGTGGTTCCTTTATCACCTGCCCTGGTCAGAACGGAGAACTTAATAAACTGGTACACTTCCACTTTTGAAGATGCAATGCACTGAAAACAGCCTTGCTGATCATAACTCCTCACCACATCTAGTCCTCATAATTTACAAAAACTTTGCATTTACATTAGAGTTTGTGAACTCTTTCTCTTTCTTTTGGTTATTCCTTCTTTTGACTCTAGTTGCAGTGAAGGCAAGAAAAGCCCCAGTCATTATGAAAAAAAGTAAATTTAAAATAAACAAACAGCCTTTTATATTCTCGTTGCCTTTTTCCTTGTTCCAACATCTCGGAACCCCACTCTTTAGTTCTTCTCAGTTTTCTTTATACTTTCAGTGCATAGCATTCACACTCAGGCAAAGTCATAAAACTTCCTTTAGGCAGAAACTCTTGCTCAAGAAATTCATGCTACCTTAACCTAAACATAAAATTCAGACTTCAGTTAAACTACAGTGAATGTCATACAGCTGAGTATTACTGGCACTTGCACTGTGCTAAATGTTTTCTTGCTGCTTAGTGTTGGACTTCAACATGAAGTACAGTTTTACCCTGGAAATCCTCTCAACAGACAAAACATAAAATTTTCAGACTGTGAGTACTTTCAATACTGTAGTGAAGTACAATCCTCATTTTCAAACAAATCAAGAGTGTAAGTGCCACAGCAGCTCTTCTAAAAATCTCTTCATTTGGTCTACCTAAAAAATTTTATTGCAGTGTCATACTCCTGTACTGACAGTGAGAAGTGCCTTTAAAATTGAGCTGAATTTTTTACGTATATCCTATTTTGATTAAAAATTATCTACTGCTACTGATAGTAAATTTAAGCTGTAATGTTAAGAATATAAACCTATATTTTTAACAGAAAGTGTTTCTATGTAACCTAATTATCCAGGTTACTATCTGAGTCATCTTGTTACTAGGCTGAAAAAAAAACCCCAGGAAAACAAAGCAATACTTTGTCTAACATCACTGAATCACAAGAAATGAATTATTTTCTGTGGAAAGCAGTGGTTTTAGTAATATAGTATCACACTGCTACAAACAATACTTTCAAAATAAGCACATTTACATCTCAGACTCACTGTAAGTAGTTTTTGTGAAACTGTTCTAACCTTCGCTTTAAAAGAAAGTGTGAAAAATTTAATGTATCCAAATGAGCTCAGTTAAAGTTGCCTCCAAATTCTGGGCTGACGGGTTCTATAACCCAAGTTGAAAGGCACGAGGAGGGGTAGCGAGGGGTTTCTCTATCCCTCTGCCAGACTTCTCAAACTCGAATCCTTGCCAATTTAGTCTTCTCCATTCTACAGATTCTCTCTGCAAGAGATGGCTGCAGCCTCAAAATGGAGAGCCACCACTGAACAAGTCTCACCTTTTCTTTGAAACTTCCCATGAGGTGGTTTTCCATTCCCCCAAAGCTGGCAACAGATGAACAACAGCCCCTTTTTTACCATTCTTGTTGCAGGTGGGTGCCATCCTACCTCTTCTAACCAAGCTCCTTCCTGCATCTAAGAGGATCTAAGAAATCCCTCACTTGATGTGGCCTGTCCTCTAAGACATGAAGACTCAGGGTGACAATGGGTCAGTACAGTCTAAAGATAGATCAGCTTGCTCTAACAGCTTAATAGCTCGTTACAGGCAGCTGTAGCACTTAATGAGGCAAGGAACAACAACTCTGCTCCTTCGAGGTTCTGCTCCCAACTGCTGGGAGTGGCATTTGCCAACTTGGCCAAACAATTTAAGATCATGCAACAAAAAACAAAACAAAACAACAGAACAAAAAAAATCCCAGACAGAAAGAGAGTAAGAGAAAAATCATCATTTTACTACTCATCACAAAATTCATCTCAGAGCTGATGACAATAGCTGCATATCCCGGATGCAAAGCCTGTGTCTGTCAGGTGATGCTGGCCAGAGATAGCATAAATCAAGTCTGCCTACCCACTCACTGAACTGGTATCAAGACAGGCTCTCCAGCAAACTGCTGGAAATGGATGCCACCTCCACCACATCTGATGACCAGTTTAAAGGGAAAACAGGAAAGCTGTTGTACTGGCAGCTTTTTCCCTTTCCCTTGCTGAACTTCAACACCAGATTAGCAGCCTGGCAGACAGTTACAGGTCTTCACCCATTCTCAACCTACGTGTTCTATCAAGCACTGCCAAGAAAGAGCCCTGACACTACACTGCAGCCTCGGGATACACGGTTTGGAAGAACGCAGAAGCTCGACCTTCTTAATTAGTTAGTTAATTCCCCAGAAGGAGTTCATTCCACAAACATCTGCTCTTTCAGGGAATGTCAAGCTTTGCTGGAAGAAGCAAAACCAGTAACACATCCACAGTATTCATAGGACTGACATTTTAAAATGAAACTTGCATGGCAGTTACTTTAAGGGCCTTCTTCTTTAAGCAACCTTGTCACAACTCATCAGTTTGGGACTCCAGAGGAGAACCACCTACATGGCTGTGACCATCAGTACTCTTGATACATGCCATTTTCAGATTTGAAAAATCTGCAGGTTTGTATTTTGCAGGGAAGAAGTAGTAAAGGAGAGGCTACTGCAGGCATATCTAAGAAAAAAAAATGCTAACACTGCTGGATCATTGCAGTCATTGGGTTCAAACTTCTTGCCATATTAAAAAGTATGATGATATTTTGGACCTGATGGGAAATAGCCATAATTTGTTCAGTGCTCCCCCTGTGAGCCAAACAAGTCAGGAATAGAAATGTATGAGCCGCTGCCCCAAGTGCTCCAACGGCACTCTGAGGCACATCACACTGTGCTGAGCAGTGAAGCATCCCTGGAGCACTATAACTTCAGTTAGAACTTGTAATTCAGAAATCTCCCAGTGACCCCATTATCAGCATGGCATAGAGAAAAGAGGGCTGGTCTTGGTATATGAAGGCAATGACTATTCAGGGAGCTTTAATCAGAAGGAATTTAACTGAACAAACAGCCATGGCTCCCAGAGAAAGGCTGAGTACTTTTAAAAATTGAAAGTAGCTGAGCGTATGCTCTAGAACAATAAGATAGAATTATTATACTAAAACCCTTTAATTAATGCATGCGACAGAAGCTGTGATTTTTAAACCCTAATCTCCCTGTCATTTCAGTTTTTAAGAAATAGTAAGAAGCACCCATCTGCTCAAGCTGCCACATGAGGCCCAAAGTTCTGTTCTCACACCAGTTTTGTGCCGGATGTCTCAATAAATTCACTGCTTATTTACATCAGCCAAAATGGAGAAGAAAGCTGCTGATCGCCTAAGTTTGCCCCTCATGTTAAAACAAAATATATTTTGCTGTTACACATAGCATTCTTCCCCTTTCTAAAAGCAGGGGTTTGTCTCCCCCTCCCCCCCAAAAAAGAAAACCCATAGGGCATTTCTAAAGCCCTGACAGATGTTTAATTACAGAGGCACTAGCAAGGCATTATTTTGAGAAGCTCAAACACAGAACGACTGTATCTGACAACCAAACGGCTAAAGTGTCTGCTGTACCACTAGCGAGGCAAAAACTCTGCTAATCCACACTTTGCTAATTCAAACACCTAATAATTCATATGCAAGCAAAAAGCTGCCGGTAGCACAGCACATCTGAATAACCATTTAATAGGAGGGATCTGTGGTGCGATCTCATATTACCAGGGGTGTATTGGGAAATACAGCAAACAGCAGCCAGAGCTACGTTGTGAAATATCAAACCCAACTCTTACTCTCAGCATCTAAGAACAAAGTATCTTTTGTAATGCAGGTTTCTCTCCTGTTCTGCATTTATTAATTCATTAACTTCATTCATTTAAATAGGTCCTTTAGTCACTGATGTAAATGAACAGGGAACTACAGTAACGCCTGTGGGGCTGTGTGGCAGAGAATAGAGATGGCACTGCCTTCTCCACTGTTATTTCCAGCTGTTTCTTACAAATTTCTCACTGATTCCCTGGCAGTTCTCACACTAGGTTCCAATTAAAAAACTTTGTTTTATTCAGACAGAAATCTTAGTTAGGCCTATTAAAAAATAAACAAAATCCAAAAATCCAGTCCCACAGACCTTTGACTAAAATTTCTTGTCTATGCCTCTGAACGGAGTGGAACCTGCACCTTCTTTGCTGAGTCAAATTCAGTAGTGAATAATCTTCATCCTTTATCCATCCTCAGAGCTGAGTGAGGCGTACGCGCCTTGCTGTGCTGTAGAATTGTGTACTGAGCACGCATCAACATGAAATATTGTCCTAACAGATTTAAGCATGCCTCAAAGCACATTGTTCTGACAGCGCCTGGGTCTCCGTCATCACTCTCGTAACTATCAATGATTCTGGTTAATTTTACAATCACAAGAGGTACAAGCCTCCATCTGGTTAGTCTACATATTGCTGCAGAGTTGGAATCACACTGATCAACAAAATATGTTGGCTAGTAATGCTCTGTTAAGGTGGACTGATGAGTGGAGAACAGTTCTGCTTCAAGCTACACTAAAGACCCACAGCAAATACAAGGGAGCAGAGCACAAGGATTGGTGCTCCCTGGGGAAAGGTGCCTGACACTCTAGGGCTGCTGGGGGAGGCCAGTCAGATCAGGATTCAGTGTGCCAGCAGGACTGCTTGGTAACCTAACACACCAGGTACAGTCTCCTGAATGCCTGCAATGCATAAAGCAACAGCCTGCCACCGCTCTTTCCCTGGAATGAAGCTGAAGAGATGTCCCGGTTTAATGCCTGTGAATGAAACAAACCTGTGGGCACAGGTGGCAGGGTTTCCAAATACTCCTTGTTCCCCGCTTGCTCAACCCTAAGTAAAACAGCATCCTCACCTGCAAGGGAACAGTGGCATAGCTGCCACTATAGAGCAAGTCACCACCATCCCTGTCATCCTTCACTAAGAAGCCCTGGCTCACAGATCTTACGGAGTGTCAATGCATGGATCCTCACACCAAGAGTACCAAGGTTACATCGGTGCAGCAGCCAAAACCAGACACCCACAGGACTGTCAGCATGGATGGAGATACCATGGCAAGGCTGCTGTTTGTGTTGTTACAGCCCTTCCTCCAAAGCCCCTCCTCTACACAAAAGCCAGCTGGAAGTGTCACTTGGCTGGCATCTGCACCTGGGGTCTCCTTTCACCAGACCTACAGGGCTCAGAGGGTAACACTGCTCTAAGCCTAACACACCTAACACAGACAACTCTGCTGGCAGAACCTGCAACACAGTGCATCTAAGACTCCTCCTGTGAAACAGGTATTTCTTGGTGATCTTCCAGTTCTGGGTTACTTTTGAATGCTGTCACAAACTATGACTCCCCTCCATCCCTTTCTGTGTTCCAGCACAGTGCTGATTTCTCCCAAGTCTGATTCAATTGGTTTTTTACCTTCTAAACAGGCCCTTTCTATGAACTCCTGGTAAGCAGCATGTTTAAATGCAGAACTGAGTTTTTACAGATCTCTACCTACAGATCTTCTCAAACAAATTTGCAAAAACACAAATTACTGTGCTTATATGCAATATACTCCATAAGCAAAAAAAATTAAAAATTCAAGAGCTTTTTCTCGTTCTGGACTTCAGAAACACTTCTTCAGGAAGGCCCTGAATAAACTGATTTAAATGCTCTTAAAACTTCAGCTTGTTCTTAACACTAAATTTGCATCTGAGGCTCTTCACAGCACAGTATGTGTAATGTAGGATTATACAATGGAACTCTCTTGTGCAGCAGTTAAGAAGCAAAACACCTCAACCCTTATATTGTTTCAACCTTCTTTTTGCATTTAACCTACAAGTCAAACAGAAGCAGTCCATGAGCAAAGGGCAAGCAACACATATTTCCTTGCTTTTGCTGAGAACTCCCCTTCCCATAGCTCTACTCACTTCTACTCACCATCAGGCGCAGCACAGAATCCCCAACCATGTTTTATTTCATTCATCTAATACTATTCTAAATATGTACAAGAAACCTGCTGTGACCTTACTGAAATCCTCGAGGATACAACTAGTAACCTCAAAAGGAAGAGAACTCGTCTGAAGAACATAAATAGATAAAAAACAGTAAATTCAGAGTCTCTCCTAGCTCTGGACAGCTGGAGTTTTTAAAAACACAGTAGCTCCATAGCTTAAGAAATGAAAAACAGGTTGCAGAACTTAGCAACAGGAATTAATAAAAATGACCAAGGGTCATCTGTAGTCTATCAATCACTGTATCGTTTACAGTTCATATTACAGTAGAAAGGTATGAATGTTGTCAGTGTTATACACTGGCTACTCAGATCTATCATGAATAATTGATAGAGGTCATCTATCTGAGTCTCAGCCTATTAGTCAAAACTCTAAACCTGCTGTTCACCAACAGTAGAGCACTGCAGATGAAGAATAGATGGGCATTTACAGGGAACTATTTTTAATGACTCGAGCAGTTATAAGGGAATGCAGATGATCTGAATACAAAAGCTGCATTTTTCTGAGACCTGAGACCCTACTCTTTGTGAATCAGCAAAACAGCACTTCAAGTATACCTATTTTGTACAATTTATTGTCAAGAATAAAATCCGTAAGGCAAATTTGAACTTGAGGTTTCAGTCTTAAATCTCTTAAAAGCTTGAGAGGCTTTAAGAGTGTTTGAGTTGAAGGCTGGGAAGTGCATTTGCCTCATACTCCCTGAGATATTTTGCACTGAGCATCTACTACGTCTCATCCTGATAAAGTGACTTTGAACTTAAATCAAAGAATAAAAAACCTTTGTGTGATAGATTGAAGTTTTGATGTTACTTTTAAAATTAGTAAATAATAAACCAGAAATAGCTATATTTATGAATACACTGGGTGTTTGAGGAACTAAGACTTGCAACATGACCTACACTGTATTAACCCTGACACAGACATTACCCAGTAACTTACTCCATGATGGTATTAATTCTAATGGTAGCAAATGGCAGCACACCTTTGAAATTTGGAGCAAGGTTAATACACCAAATAAGCATCTACTAACTACAAACAGTCCTACTAACTAGTAGCTTGTTCATTTACTTATAATTCACTATGACTGAACTGAGGAATCAACATCCTGACTATCTCAGTCCATACTGCATGGTGCAGAACAGATCATAATTTCATTTTAGATTTAAGGTCAAGCTCCCTGAGCTGCCTTTGAACGGCAGAATAATCCTTTACAACAATGACACTTGAGACATGGAATAGGATTGTCTACAAACAGCAGCCCCACTTTTTAATCTTTACAATAGCAGTTCAGCAGTGGCATTTGAAACAGCCATGATACAGTTACATCCTGTCAAGCAACACCTGAAATGCCTTCCCTATCTTTGCACATCTCAGGAATCAACAAAAAATGTAACATTTTTTCCAATAAATATGAGAGGCAGGTAGCCAAAATACAGCTTTCTCCGAAAATTTAGGGATATCAGAGCCTACTTTTAATTCCCTTTGCTGAAATACAAGGCTCTGTCTAGACACCAGCCTTAAGGCACTCTCTTTGCATATAAGACAGGTCAGGGTATACTGGAAGCATAAGGATTGTCAAAAAACCTGTTTGGGCTTTGGCAAAGTAGTAGTACATGTTCTGTAGACAGCACAGTTCTTAGGCTTCTGTCTGACAGAAGCAAAAAAAATGCTACAGTATTTTTGACAAACTCAAACTTTCCTTGCCAAAAGCCATCCTCTCCGCAACTCAGCCTGAAGGAGGCAAACCTCCTGTTAGGAAAACAGCCTGAAAAAGGCAAGTCTCCACCTTTTCTTACCCAGAGATAAATTTTGTTTGTTTTGACTGAGTTTTGGAGGCTGCATACTTTGGACTTGCAGACTCCAAGATCAGTAGTACTCGTTTTATGCTTGACTTTTTAGAGCCTGACACTCATCTTTTCCACCAACTCACTGGAGCCACATTTTGCCCAGAAACTAATTAACATCCTGCCTGAACATACCAGTAAAGCCTCCTCTCTCATGCTTCCTGTAAAAAGCAAAACCCAATCCCCCTCCCATCTTCACTTCAAAATCTTTTTCTCACACCAAGCTCTTGCTCAGCAGCTTGTGTGTAGTGGTCAGGCTGTAGACACCTTGCACACGAGGAGTCAGTGGTTGCCTTTGATGGATCAGACTCTCAGATATTCCATTCCCAAGGCTTATGAATACAGACCTCCAGGCAAGTCTGGAATTTGGTTTGAAACACAGGTTTGGAGACAGGGCAGTTGAAGAGACTGAACAGTTTCCACCAAGAAATTTACAGCTGAATTGGCTGAGCGGTTGGTATGGCGGCAGGGTGAGGTGAAAACAAGACAGAGGGAAACAGATTTGATAGCAAACAAGTAATTTATCACTCACTTAATTCTGTTACTTCCACATAATTCCTCAGCTAGTTAAAATGCCCATATGATACTTGACATGAACAGGAAAATACAAACAGCAGCATTTAGTAAGTCAGTTATTAAGATTAGCTTTGCCTTAGAACAGCTGAGCAAAATACAAGATATTAAGCTCAAACAAACTTCATAATGTAGGAAAATAACTAACTGCACTTTAAAGAAAGCCTATTAAAATTACTACAGCATCAGAAGGGAGTAATTTATTAATTATGTGATGATCATGTATTTCTGTTCTTTTTAGCTAGGCCTGGAGCTGAAATAGGAGCCTTATATGGAAAGAAGCTTTGATGACAATCATTTATTTGGGAAAGCTTTTCCAGCCTTTTTGTTTCACACAAATTATTTGAATGTTTAAAGTATAGAAATAATTTCATATCTAGGTATTATTAAAGAGATGTTGTCTTTTCCATCTTTCATATTTTTATTAAGCTTTTAGTGAAAATGTGGCTGCTGGCTTATAAGCAATTCAAAAATAATATATATACAAGCAGGCAGCCATTTTCACAGTCTGGCAAGTAACAGATTTCCATAAATAACAAAGAATACAGGGTCATGATATCAGCTGTTCAGAAATTTTAAAAAGTCAGATTGCTTCTATTTTTGCAGTAACTATTTGCTGGATTATTTTTATTTATGGCTTGAAACAGAATCTAGAGATGTTTTCCCTGAACTTTAGACACTATGCTCCTGACTGACTGGCTTTCTCTCTGTTCTTTTTTCACTTGAGTTTCAGGCATCTGTGTCCAGTCTGAGGGCAGGGAACGGCATTGGCTCACAAGCTGGGTGTGCAAGAGTCTGTGAACATCTGAATATGCTACTCATGCATTTGTATGCCCAGATTGCACAGATATTGGGGTTATTTGCTCACACAGGTAGGTGGTCAGCTGCCCTGTTACCTGGCTCTTCAGATGCAGCATTAATTGCACTGTGCATCAGTTTTAGATAATTAGACACAGCTGCATGCTTGAAAATGCTAACACACAGTGGGAAATCCTTCTGGAAGATTTGGTCATTAACACTTTCACAGTTCTCAGATATACCATTATCTACTCCTTAATTCTCTGTTTTGATCCCTGTTTAAAGTTTTCTTTTATTTTTCCCTTGGGGACTTCGTCAACCTTTCCACTTGAAAATGATTCTGCGACATTGTGACTCTGCCTCTTCCTAATAGAAAAAAATAATATATATAATTCTGTAAAAATGGAATCCATGTTCTTAAAAGATGCAAGGAAAAAGGAAAAAAAAAAGTATTTTTAACCAACAGAAATTGATTGACAAGATGAGGTTACTGGGTTGCTGGTCTTTTTTTCTTTTAAATCACATATGAAATAATGCATTTCACATACTTCTTCCTCCCTAGAAAAGCTGATCATTTTTCTAGAAAGAGACAGGAAGCTCCACTTCTGGGAAAAAAACCCTAAAAAAAAAAACAAACACCAAAATTGTCTCAGATCTGCTCAATTAATTTTCCTTCACAAACATAGGTTACAAGCCATGTTAGTTTAAAACCAGATTTTGACAATCTCATTCCCTCATGACTCAGGTAACTAAAAAAATAAATAATCTATGCTACCGTTATTCACCAAAATTATGAGACTATTCTTGTTATTGTTTATCTGAAAATATAAACAAGTTGGGTCTCAGACATCTTGAAAAAAAGGCTTGTTTCATTTTGTTGTATTGGGAGGTTGCAAATAAAGAAGGAAGAGATTACACTGGTGATTGTGAAAGCATAAAAATTCAGCGGGCACAAAGGCAGACACAGAAATAAATACAGCAAAAATAAATACAGCAGAATGAAAATTAAACGGGTTCATCCAGTCTGACTGCATATATGGCATCCCAGAACCAGAATACAGTATTAGTTAAAGACAATGATCAAGCGGTTTCTTTGGTTTCAGGAGTCCAGAGAGAGGAAAATTGTAAGAAGAGCAGTGATAACATGGTAACCCCAGAAATTAGAGAAGTGTATATCACTTTAATTTTGATTCATGAGCGAGGATTTCTTTTCTTCCCTTTTTTTTTCCCTAACTGCCACTAACTGTATTTCTGGTGTTGTGCTTCAAAGGAGCACCAAGCTACGAGGGGATTTCCTAAGTGGGATTACCCGTGTTTCTTCAGTTCCTGCTGGCTGCTTACAGTTGCACCTGTGACAACTTAACCAAGTTGGCTGTCAGCGACCTGCAACCAAACATGAGGATTTAAGTTCTCTCAGAAACAAAGCACAGGGATGAAAGGTAACCTCAGGGTGTAATTTCTTCCTATGGCTGAAAGCAGTAAGGACTCCCAAGTCCTAAGAAAGAACAGAAAATCTAAGCTCGCCTAAAAACTTCCACCTTTTTGTCAGAAGCCTTGTTTTTCCATTCAGCTTTTGCTAAGGTGTAGTCATGGTGCAGAATATAATTAACTCTTGAGTAAGAGAGGAATGGGAAAACCGTTTCCCTTCTCTTCTCAGGAAAAGCCTCTTAGGGTGGGGGGGTGGGCATCAAAACAGAACAGCGCCAAGCTTGAAGTAAAGAGATGCACAATTAAGCTTTCATACAACATCTGTATCACATTTACACATGCACTCACTTCCAGGGAAGTGACAGACATCAAAACTAATGGAGAACATCCCAACTCTCGAAATGCAGGAAGAACGCTGCAGCTTTCCCAGCTGTGCTCTTGGGACTGTAAAACAAGAGACTGGCAAAGGAACCTATTTTTTATTGCTTTTACTATTTGTTTTGGCCAGGTAGGTCACAAAGTTCTTAAACAGAGTTATCCTACTGCACTATGAGAATTATGTACACCAGGACTACTGGAAAACAATAGCTGCACAATAATCCTCATCATCCTCTGGATGTTACGCACAGTAATTGGTTCCAGGGTCAACGCTCTGATGCTACAACAAAGGGCTGTAGCTTAAGGGTAAAGAATAAACAGCAGGAGTTAATGGAAGCTCTGTTAATATATAAATGCCCCCCAAAATGAAAGAAAGGCAGAAAATAAAATATTCTGTATAAACAAAACTGATTATGAATCCAACATGCAACCTTAGATCTCAACAAGCTGTTAATTTCATTAAAGAAACAGAGCAAGTACTTTCAAGTCACTGTAACAAGAAAGCAACACATTAAGATTTTGAAGCTAGTCTGACAAACACTGTGCTTGCCATGGGTGCCAATTTATTTGTGTGAAAAATACAGACAAAGAAAGGTGTCTGAAATTACAGTTTTATTCACAAAATACCACTATTAGGGTATAGGCAGCTTTGTTCAAAACACCATGTGTGATTGCTCCACTGAATCTAAACATCTGGGGCAAGTTATCCATCTGGCTTTAGTGCCTTTGAAATGACATGCTACATTTAAGCTAAGAGGTCCAGTCACACCAGTTTTAAATAATCATGTTTTCATAGTCCAGCACTTTATCACTTTGAATCTTTCATTCAGTAACACTTTACAAAAATATATTTAATCCTTTTCCCCACACACCAGGCAAGAGGAACAGATACAGAGGTACAAATTTTTTCTAAGTATTTCTCCAAATATAACAATTATCTCCTGCCATTCAAGCACTCAGATTAAAAGGTACAAGAATCATTATCCTTGTGATTTGCCAGGTGAAACACTAAGACATGCAACATATCAAAATGGAATCCCTCATTAGTATGTTTCCCTATCACTTCTCCTTCCCTTTTCCATTTCCACTGTTCTCAGGACCTGAAAGAAACTTTTACCTGCTTTTCTTTCACCTGCTCTGCTGCTGTGCAGAGCTTCAGATGCTGGGACTGATCATGCAGGGTTGTAGCAGGGGCACTGTGTGACCTCCTTCCTCAGTTCACTCTCACCTCCTAACATGAGTAGGATGACACTGAGCTACAGCATCTTCTTCTTTGGTACTCCACTCTTCTCCGTGGTCACTCATTTCCTTCCTCTATACAACACTGTCTTCCCAAATGCCAGCTGTGCCCACATAGGATGAGTTCCCACAGCATGCCAACCTCACTGGCCCATGCTGCTCCAGGCCTTGGCTGTCCTCAGGGACCTTCTCCCATTAGCAAGCCAACACTACAATACCATTTACACAAACACAGCACGGTTACTTCCTTGTGCCATTGATTCAGCTTTTTTCCGAGGCTGCTCCGAAGGTTCCTCATTCCTACATAAACCATCCATGGTTTGCAGCTGACAAAAGCCTGAAATCCAGACCCTTCAAGACAAACTCTTCTATCACTTCCTTTGGCTCAGCAACACATGATGGTTGCATCAAAGGAAAATACCCCAGCCAGGTGCCATCCATCACCCAGCTCTTGGCAGCACCAGCTGGAGTGCCCAGTTTACCCACAGCAACACCGGAATACATCCTGAAATGGCACTTTGGCTCACTCCTAGCTGGGACTCTGAACAGAAGAAATACAGATTGGTTATCCTACAGTGTATATACTGTGGGACAATCTTGATATCATGCATCAGATCAAACGTGCATGTCAGAAAGCAAATGCACAGACAGGGCAGCTACTGCAGAAAACCACATTTCTAGCTTGTGCTTTAGCATGGCTCCCTCTCCCCAGTACAACACAGATCTCTGGAGAGCTGTCAGCAGCCAAGATCTGCTTGGAACTATCAATGAGCTTCCAGAAGAAGTTGTTTGCATCATTTGAATGCACCTCTAATAGTAACACATCATCCCTTTACCATTTAGATCTATTTATCTATACTTGTTATATAAACTCACTTTCTGAATTTTTGTCTTTCCTTTCTCAAACCTTTTTCTGCTTGATGGACTTTTTAATTACATTACGGTTTTGGCCCTTTCCAACCTTCCTTTCCTCCCTAGGTATCAGGTTTCTTTCCCTTTGGCTTCTAAAGGCCTCAAAGAAAGTTGCAGAACTGGAATTTGAGTAAATACTCTATCAAGAGTACCTTCCATGATGCCTTGGTTGAGTGAAGTCAGTATTTCAATTTACTGCATATATTCTAAGATACTTTTTTTTTAAATACAATCTTCCTCTAATATAATTGACCAAGAAAGGTCAGTATAGCAGAAAATCTTACTTGGCACATAAAAACTTCATTATGAATTACTAGCACTTAATTTCCATTATGAGCCTTAGTATTAGACATTTGCATGCTGATAACACCTAAGATAAAAAATCCTAATAACATGCAAAATTATATTATTATGTTTGAATTGTAACTAATGTGTCATGTCTTTATGTATTAAACTAAAAAATGCACAACACTCCCTACTTCCAGGCAAATAACAGCACTGAGGCTTCCGTGTCGAATGTATTTAGCATTACAGTAGCAAGTAAGTGATCCTCACTTATGTGCACCCATTTTGTTGTCCCAGAACAATCCAAGTAAAAATTAGTTTTTTCCTGTTACAACTTTACCTGTCATTCTGTGTTTGGCTATTTTTTAAGGCTTCTGCAGGCTTCAGCAATACTTAAGGTTAAGACATTTTAGGGAATTTACTGTGCATGTGGATACAGACACGTGCAAGGACAAGAAACTTCTGCAAAGTATTATAAGGAGTTCAGGATTAATATGTTCCATGTGCAGTGTAAGCTGTACTTCCTGAATTCTCTTTTTAAGGGAAGAGACAGATCTGTTTGCTCCATTATCCAGTAAAAAAAGGCTTTACTACCTACTGAATAAAGGCTAAATCACAGAAAACTGATCATACCCTTGGTTCAATAGTGCTACACACCTACCAAAACATGCAAAAGGCAACAAGGAAGCACAGCATCTGCTCCACTACCTTGGGGTACAGCAGGCATAGGAAGAAATAAAGTCTTTTAAAATCCATTATCATCCTGAATCATTGCATTCAGTCTTTCACCATCCTGACACTGGTGAAAGACCTCTACTGTCAAAACACCCAGAAAATATTTCACAGGAGGAGAGAGGTGAGAGAAAAAAAAAAAAAAGCCTTTCAGACCTGAGGTTCACATTTCCCAAAGAACCCATATATTTCCCTTGTGGTTATGCTTTTTTCTCCCCGCCAAATATTTAGGTTTTGCTGACAACAGCTTGCCTCAAACGCTATTTAAGCAGTAAGGCATCACAAGACATATGCTATCCTAAGATAACACACACCTCTGAAGTGCTGTTAGGTGTAGCTGATGCCTTCAACTGCCTGATGAATTTGTTATCTCAAAAGAAACACAAGGTTTGGGAGTGCCTTATATTACAAACTAACCCCAAATTTAGTCTTTAAATAAATAAATAAAATATATGATTTTGCATCCTTTAAAAAAAAAAATAGAAGAAGATTTCTGACTTGGATTAAATCCTAACTTCTGGCTCCCAAACAAAACTAAACTTTTTAGCTTTATACCTGTGATATGACAATCATTTAAATGGCTATTTGTTTTTCTGTTATTTGAAGTAACAGAGATAATGAAGTAATAACTGCGGTTTGAGATTATCAACCTGGAAAACAAAATTCTGAAAGCAAGAGGGCAAATCTTCCCCTATGGGTCCTGTACAAGGATGAGTATCTCATCCTCTAAATCCATGTTAACCAAGCACCCGTATCAAAGTTATAATAATCATCAGCTGAGCAAGTACTTTTGTCTTTCACATGGACACTTTCTCAATAGAAATTCTGCACTTTAAAAGGATGAAGGGTTGGATTTTTGCCCTCAGCATTGCTAAAGCGTAACCAAATCCATCAACACAGTATCCACAAAAGACAATTCTGAGACTTGCTCCTCCCCTAGTCTTATCCCCTGTAAAGTTTGCATGCTACGGTACATTTCAGGATATGCAATTTACACTGGCATTGATTACAGAAAAGAAAGATTTCCCTATTCTTCTCTAATCTCAGGCTATTAGGTGCCAAGTGGTTCAACAAAGCAGTTAACAATGATTCCAATCTGACTGCTCCTATGCTTAAAATCAAGCCAGCAGTTATAACTATTGCTGTATCAGGGCCAAAGTATTCTGCAATTTTCCAGTCCAAACCTGTGCTGCCTATAAACAAGAAAAACAAATTCACCATGAAAGTTCCCTACACATTTACAAATCCATTCAGGGCATTGAAAATAACGTCTATCTGTCAGTTAAAAAATATGAGATAGTAGCAATCACACACCAAGTACAAGGATCCAAAAGTCTCATTCAAGGCCTAAGGCACTGAAAATTATAATGCAAAACTCAAAGTTTTCCTCCACAGTTTCAATAAAATTCACTATATGCTTTTCGTGTTCCTAAAAAATAGAGGCTTGCTGATGATAAATCTTGCAGGCAATCAAAAGAAAAGAGAATAAGAAAAGCTATCAATGCTTCCATCATAAAGAGTTCCCTTAACTGCAGCAAAGTTACTCTTGACTTTTACTGGTAAGACTGGTACCACAGTCTGGCCCTTTCACAGTAAAGTAATCCAGTGCCTGAATGAGACTACTGGGTTAAAAAGTAATAAAGTGAAGACAAGTGAGACCTAGTAAAACTTGTATTTGTAAACCACACCTGCAGAAAACAAATTATCTACCAACGCTAGGCCCAATCACACATTACTTTTATACCTTGTGCAGCCCTGGGACTCCCTCGAATTTCAGCTTCCACAGAATTCAGCCCACCTCATCCACTGAGAGTGCCTACTGCCAAACCTAATGCACTAAAAAAGATCTGACTCTCAATCAAGGGCAAACTGTGAAGCATAATGTTAAGAACAGCAAAAAGATTTAACATTAAGGACATTTATACAAGCCCCTTGTTAGCAGTCATTTACAGATCAGTAGAATCCCACTAAGCACAGTCACGGAGCTACCAAAGTATTTGGGAATCAGATTAAAACACTACCATCACAATTTTCATTGCCTGAATTTTGTTTTACTAGCTGCAGGGAGGCAGTCCTCGCCCACTGATCAGAAACTGCTTGAAAATAAAAGCACTATACAATGTGATCTTTTGACTATAAATGTCACAAAGCAGTATTTCACATGCTACAGCCTGATGTAATAGAAACATCCAGTACAAAGAATTACTAGAGATGCTAGATTGACTTTTACAAGGCAGCACAGCCAGGGCAGGTGTCAAGAAGTGAGGGTTTTGTTAAAACTAAAGTTCTATGCAGCTGGATTCCCAAGTGCACATCCCTATATGCAGACATTTATCATATTTACTGAAGAACTAAAAGCCTAGTATGAACACTGGAATCCCTGAGCAACTGACTTAAGCATACAGGGATATTTTCAATCCACAAACTGAAACCAAGACGGCCATAGCTTTCCACACCCTCAGAAATATTTTTTTTTTAAATGCTAGTGTATGCTAAGTGTGGAATGGTGACTGACAGCTCAGGAAGGACTAAACAAAGACATGAGCAATCCTCTGAAGAAACTCTTAGGACAGCATTTCCAAAAACTGTGAAAGTGGTAGTATGAAGAAATAATCTTGAGCATTTTCTATAAGCTTCAGGGCAAAGCTTATCCTACTATCACCTACCTTTAAGAAACCACAATTGCCTCCTTGCTTCCTAAGAGATAATATAAAGGCTGAGTAAACCTATCTCTCTCTTAGCATCTTGTACAATTTTTCTTCCAAGCTATCTGTGTTTTGGTCATTCATATCACAGAAGCACAGCTACAATAAACTGCCTAAATAATACTTCTATCTCATTGCATCACTTGTTATTGCATATGGTAACCTGCAAAAAAGGAACACTAACAATTAAAGCTAAATACAACAGAAGTATCTTTGACATGCACAAAGTTCTTCTGCACTTAACACCCTCACTGAAATGTTTACAAGGAATAAAAGTAGTGCTACAGCTGGTTTAGTAACTTCAAAACGCTGCATAAGAAATTGTATCTGAGCAACAATGAACACAATCTCTCTCACAAGAAGTCATTAATCTACTGAAGTATCCCAAACTCAGCCAGCAATCCTTAGTTCTGACTTGAGCTGACTGTGTGTTATCTGTTCCTCATCACCATGCCCCATTTCAAGAGGAACTTGAACTGCTGTTTAACACTCTTGCTGGCCACTCACATTACATGGGGCTGAGTAAAACAGGCCATGGTAATGCTGAGCAAAGTGTGGTAATCAGGAACACAGTGGAATTTACCTAAGATTCCTACAATCATTGCATGTTCCTTAGTCAGTATGATGTCAGGTTAATAGATAGCATTAAAGGGTACTGACTGCTTTATGCCAAAGTATTGCTTCCCTGTTCCAATCAAACACTTTCTGCATGGGTTTCTTGAAGCATAGCTCCCCACCATCAGCCTAAAATACAGAAGGGGCAAGTAACTTCATGTGTGTGAAGTACACCTGCCAAGGAAGGTTTTAACCACCTTTTAGATGTCCATGGCTTTTCTCTCTTCCTCTCCTCTCACTACACACTGCATTGATCCTGGCTGCCAGAACTTTTCTTCTTATCAACTTTCTTGGGACAATCAGCACAATTCCCATTTTTTTCTGTTTCCTCAGTAGTTCTTCCCATTAAGATCAACCCACAGTTAAAGAAATAGAAGCAAAACCTATTGCTGAGGGCAACACCACAGGAATATATATATATCTATATACTCACATAGGAGATATCATCCACAGTCCTGAGGAGAGTACAAGAGTCTAAAGGGGAGGAAGAAGGTAACAAAGTGCTGCTGTGGAGATACACAGGCCTGTACTGGTAAAAAAAGGATGGTTCAACCTGCAGTGTTTTGCAGAGAAACCTCAGGTTCATGACAAAGACCACACTGCACACGGCTTTGCTAACATGCATCAGGACTGGACTACGTGCATTACAGCAAGGCAGATATGAAAGAGAAGTTTCTAAATGGTATTATTAGATGTGTTCAAACTACATAACAAACTAGGTAACAGATCTAGTCCAAATCTGCTTTAAGGAACAGTTCAACTCTGCTAAGCCCCAAGCAATATCTAATGGATCTCTTACTGGTAGCACAGGGTCCTTGCCTCTCTGCCCAACTTCCCCTATAATCTGAATCATCAATTTGCTTGTAATTCCAAGTCCCAGAGTTTCATTGATCTCACTGGAGTTAAGAATCCAAACAATTCATTTGAGTTGTAAAGCTGAAAGTGTTTTATATTGCAACAACCACTCCTCAGCAATGGCCAAATTAACTAGTGAATGTGTAATCACAGCATAACACTCTTATCTTCACAGTTCTGAGACACTGTTCCTTCTTGAAACTGCCTTATTTCTTGGAAGCCTGGGGCAATAGTTACCAATTGTCCAGCATTGAAACATTCTCCAGTTCATTATATGCTCCTTCAGCAAACTAAATATGCTAAATAACTTAAACATACTTAAGAGTGTACACATAGAAGAAGATATCATTTAGTGTAAAATGCACCAAGAGCACTGCCTTTAGCAGCATGATACTGTGGGATTTACAGTAAGTGAGAGTCTGGCATGAGAAGCATCTGAAGTGTAATTAATCAAGATATGTAGCAAAAATATTTGATTTTTACGTAGTGGAGAGACCTCCCACTGCACACAGAGAAACACTTTTTCATGTAAGAACAATGAAGTCCTGGTACTGGATACTGGCAGCTGTTCCATACACTCATGCTAGCAACAGAAAACATCTACTAGAACTAGCTCTGGTCTCTGGAATTACTAAACGTTTTTATTTTTATACTTTCATTTGCTTAGCTGTTTTATTCTTACTATTGCTTTCCTCCCAAAAACTACAGTCTTGCTGCTTTACTAAAATATTAAAGCAACTCTAAACAACTTTTACTTTTGAATTATTTTATATCAAAAAACTTCTGAAAAGATGCACATTTCAATAAAGTTCCAGCTCTTGGACCTGTTAAAATTCCTATCTGACAAAACAAAATCCAAACTTATGCTTCATAAATCTCCCCTACTCTTCTTCCTCAGAGCTTGCTAATGTTATGTTTCTATTCAAGCATTCCAGTTTACATATGGGATTTTCATATAACAGGCCTGGGATAAATGGTATGTGTTACGTCCCAAAGCCTATATAACCTGTAAGCAATTCATAGGCGGTTTGTCTCTTCCTCAGTTTACTATACTGAGTAAGTCTCTGGTCATGCTCTTCTAAGAGTTTTTGAAATGTAACAAACACAAAGGAAGAGGTCCAGACCTTCTGGTTTTCATACAGAAATCCTATTGGAGTTACCCATCTGAGCACAGCACATCATGAGCCTTTACAGCTTCAGTGCAAGCCACCCAACCCAGCATGCTGGCACTGCCTTGGAGGGTTTGACTCCAATGCCATTGCACACCTCTCTTCAGACACTCATCCCCCTTGAAAACCTCATCACTTGGCTCAGGTCCCTTCACCAAGGTCCTGCTTCTCTGTGCAGCCCTCATTCTCCTTTCTCTCCACCCTGCACCTTACTCCCTTCTCATCCCAGTCCTTCATGGTGCTCATGTTCTAAGCAGGTCCCACCACGCCACCAGTGATTCCTGACCCAAACCAAGCAGAGCCACAAAACCACTGTTTTGCATTCACTGTTTGAGTTTTTCTATATTCTGCACAGCCTTGTGTCCCGCTCAGTCAGGTCACAAGCTTCTTGGACTGAAAACAGTATTGGTACAGGGCCCGGCACAACAGTCCTCACTCACAGTCAGCCTCTTCCTGCACTGGCCAGTGTAGTAGAAACAACATGTATGCAATACAAGTGAATCAGTCTCTCCTTAAAGCATTTCAAAAAAATCAGAGGAGCTTGACAGAAGGGAAAAAACGACAAAGAGAAGGGAGAATGGAGGCAGGAGATAACAGAAATAGAACAGACAAGATAGTTTCCACTGGAAGCAGCATTCCAAGGTGATACATCCTCCCCTTTCCCTGACGTCCCTCCCTGACGTGGCCATGCTAGAAGCAGCATTCCCTCTCCTTTATTCCTATATAACACCCCTTTTCTTTTCTTTGTTTTCCCCTCCTAGGTTAATTTTAACATTCACTTCCACCCCAGGCTGACACTTACATGCAAGAGAAGAACCATTTTTATGGCACTTCCTCACTGGCTGGACTATCTCAGGTCTGGGCTTTTACCCCGTGCTTGCCAAGAACCAAGAGGTATTTAAATTCTTTTCACTTCTTTTCCTCATCTTTCCACCTGCCAACAGCAGTTATAGCCTCAAAAATTATTCTTCCTTCTTCATTTCAGGACTGACAGACAGCCTATGTAACAAACCCAAATACCTTCGCTGCTAAAACCACCATGGCAATGAAGGGGCTCATGCCTTAAAAATACTAACCACCAAATTAGTTTAACATATCTAAAACTACATTTTAGGTGAGAGGCTGAAAGTTATAAAGATAGTGTTTTCCTTTCACTTTTACCTCCCCATCTATAATCCCTCTCTACTCTCTCAGTCATACCTTTGGAGTTCTTTTCAGAGAAAAATGAAAATCATTAAAAAATCCCAACCAAAAACCTCAATTTGGGGAAACAGTGAGCAACCTACAGATAGTTCACACAGCTTTGGATGCAACTCAGTGAACATTCATGTACAGTTTTGCAAGTGGCTTGTGAATGGTAAATAAAGAGGAAGAATCATCTGGGGCAGGAACACCTCAAAAACACTCAAAGCCTGGTCTCAACAAAGCAAATGCGCTCAGAGCCACCTCCTCCCACGCGGCTGTCACACAAAGCACAAATACTTCATGCCTGATCTCTACATGACAGTACATCACAGTACACTATGTGTGACTCCAGAAAACTCTTTCTACCCTCCCTCCAACCAGATGAAGTACACTTCGCAGTCAGACACTTTATCCCCTGCAGCTGATAAACTTGGTTGGCAACACTACACCCCAGTGCCTGAGAAATCATGATGTTACTCGACAAAGGCAGCAGGGGCAAATCACAGACTAAGAACAAAGGAGTGCCTGTCCTGGAGGCTCTCCACCCCAACTCTTGCTCTTCTCCCAGTAAGCCCTGTCAATACTTCCCTGCTCCTGTCACCTTCAGCCCTACACTTGCTGGCCCAAAGTGACCACAGAGATGCCCTACCAGCCTCCCTGCAGCAAGACACTGTGTGTCAACAGCACTCCTCAGATTATTAAGAATTACATGCACAAAGAAATACTTTCAGCTGACTCAAGGCTACAACATTCAATACCTGGCAGTCTCAAGGCCCTTTTCTGACACAAGATAACACAGTAATGCATCAAAGGGGCAAAGAAAGAGTAAAAGATAGGAAAGTAAAAAAAAAATACCCAATAGATTTTATATAAACTTATGAGTAGCATGAGATTTTCCTAACTACAGCCTGAGTAAAAATAATGCTGTAGAAATCATTTCAGGAACATGAACTGAGAGCCCTGCTTGTCTACCTCCACTGGAGAGGAAGCCTGTCCATGGGGCTGGAGATCTATTTGTGATGGAAAATCTTCACCTGGAAGAGTAACTAAAAAAAGATGCAGCAAAGGATAGCGAACTACACAGTTCTAGGACAAAATGTGCTTCAAGGCCATACCAGAACACCTCACTTTTGCAGGCACATACATGAGGGCAGAATCTGGCCTGTATTCCATACACCTTAAATTACTGTTCATAAGGGAGTGGAAAAAAGCCCTCTTTGAGTTACAGCAGAATCTGCAAAAAAGTAGAATTAATTCTACAGCTTGCTGGACAGAAGCACCTTGTTCCTTAGAACACAATACCAGGGCAGTGCCAATAAACCCTCATACCAAAATAAAGACAACTGGGAAACTTCAGTCATGAACATTTACCTATGAAAATTCCTTTTAAACATAACAAAAGAAATAAGCAAAAAACCTTAAACTTTCTTTCAAATTAAAAAAACCCTGTCACTTGTAAAAACTGTTCCCTTGAGACAGTGATTTCAGTTAAATAACCTCTATTAATAGGCAACATTTCTCTTGCACTGCAACATTTCTCATTAGCCAATTAAATACTTGATTAGCTCTTCAACTATGATGTTAGCAAATATAAAATGCAGCAGCCACACTCCCAGCCCATCATTGCAAATATATCCCTTTTCCAAAATGTGCCTTTATTCAGGCCCATCAGTTTGCTGCTTCTTTACAATTAAAGCATACAGGCATCAATTTGGTACCCTAAGTGAGTTTCCAGTTGCTGGCATCAGTTAAGCCAGTAACTTGAATTCCTATGAGAGCAAAGTGCTGTGTGACTCTAACTCTCCCCTTCCACTCCTGCAACAAGGGCTCAAAGCCTGAGTTGAGGCAAGAAGCAGAACAAGCAAAGATATGAGACAACTCCTCTTGTTAGAAATAAAATATGGAGAGCATGTAAGAACAGTTTTCCTATTTGAACATCATACGAAAAAATGTCGCAGTGTTTTTAGCCCACCTCCAGAGAGATGGTTTTCCATCACAGCACTAGACATTACACTGGTGAAACATGGCAGCCCCATTTAACTCTAGACAAAGCTGCAATTTTATCACCACACCTTGTCTCAGCTGTACCCAAATGTTTCAGGTGGCAGCTGACAGACTTGCACACAAAGTAGGCATGTACCCATAAAGAAATGTAAGTGTTCAAGAATCCAACAGCAGACAGGAAAGCCAAATTCTGAGTCTTTTAAACGTGCAAGAAGTCATACTGCAAATATTTAAG
The DNA here is from genome assembly GCA_013397375.1 of Toxostoma redivivum. Taxonomy (NCBI): domain Eukaryota; kingdom Metazoa; phylum Chordata; class Aves; order Passeriformes; family Mimidae; genus Toxostoma; species Toxostoma redivivum. The sequence continues at coordinate 172,703 of VXBI01002367.1, read as the reverse complement.
AATCTGTAAGAATCTAGCTTGTCACTAGATTTTTGGAGTTGTTTGTTTATGTAAAGGGGAAAAAGCACTAAAAAATTGGTGTTCTTGGATTAGTTTGAATATATCCAACATTATTTCAAAAATTCATGAGAAACATGTAACAATTCACAATTCTGGAAAATGTTGCTTTGTTGCTGTGAGGTCTGAAGCCAGGAGAAAAGGTAACATTATATAATATCCTGAAAGTGCAGGATGATTGAAAAAACCCACTCTCTTCCACAATGGTGCAGATTACTTCATCCACGATGGTCTTGAAAATGAGTTTAACTCCATAGATAACTATGTTCTCCACAACAAAAGGAATGAAAATGAGAGGAAACCTTTTTTGTTCACCAAACAGAAAACAAACAAAAACCAGCAGAAGGGCTAGTAAGGAAAGAATGGTTAATCTCACATTTCTAAAAGGGTATTATAAACAAAGCATGGTGAACAACAAAAATAAAAGATTAGAAAAAAAAAAGATACAAAAGTGCTTAGTGCTGTTCTTTTAAATATTTACTTTGCTGCTATTTGGAGAATAATTTGTTCCATTTAGTAGCATTGGGCTCAAAGGACCGCTTTAATCCAGAGAGATTAATTATAGCCTTTGGAGTTATAAACACAATTTGGGAAGTGAAGCAGTGAAGAGGAGAGAGACTCCTCTCACACTGGTGCTTAACAAGTTTATGTGCTTTGGGGCTATGCTACGCAGGCTACACCTGTACACTGCAGGCAGAATATTGCACAGGACCCATGAATTGTGGAAAAACAGCCCCCAAGATATCCAGTGAAAACACTACCCCATCCTACAGTGTTGCTATAGGCAACTAAAATACTTCTCAGGTGTCTTTCATCAAAATACAAGTTCACCAGCACATTACAAAAATGTCATCTCACTTTTATTACCTGCAACAGAAACGAGCTACCACACTGAGACAAGCAGCGGGCATGGGACCTTTAAAACCTCTCACACACTTTCACGTATTTCTCCCTCTGGTCATCGCTGTGTCCCAGACCAGGAGACACAAGGACCAGCAACAATTACCAGGGCAAAGCTGGGAGCGATCTTACCTAGCAAGGGGTTGGCTGCTCCTTCCTCTGAGCTCTCCTCAGCCCCCTCCTCACCCAAGCCAGAGGTGGCCGAGTCCTCCGGGGCAGATGCAGAGCCAGGGGTGCTGGGCCCGCTGACGGATCCCGAGTCCCCTTCCTCACTGCTGGAGCCGTAGCGGTCGGGCTGGGTGGCTGTCCCGCCCTCGCTGCAGCTCCGGCGCTCCTTGCGGTGCACTCGCGAGTGCAGCACCATTTGGTGGTAGGTGCGGAAGATCTTCCCGCACTCAAAGCACTCGGTAGACTTGTTCTGGGTGGCCCTGCGGCTGTGGCGCGAGGCAGGGCGGTAGTCCAGATCCGCCGGGGCAAGCGGGCAGCTCTCTGCCACTGGGACACTGCCAGTTTTCTCCAGGCGCCCACCGGTGCAGCTCTTCTTCTTGGGGTTGCTGGGTGAGTCCTGGTCTCGCTTGCGCTTCTCCTGGTTGACAAGGATATACTCCCTCTTATCCTTGTCATAAGTCACATCTGCATCTGCCAGGGCCTCATCCCATCCCACATACTTCACATACTCTGAGGGCTCTACCACTTTTCCTTTGGTGGCCAGCTGCCAAGCTTGGTAGCTGCTGACCGGATCCAGCTCAGCTACTCTTTTCCCAGCCTCTCCTCTCGTAACTCTATCCAGCCCTACAGATGGCAGTAGATTGAGACACTGCAAGAAAAACTGCTTGGTTACCGAGGAGTTCAGGCTCCCATCAGTCAAGCCCTCAGCTTTATCCACGGTGCTGCCTGGCTGCACGCGGCAGTGAACAGCATTATGCGCTTTCAGACTTTCCGTATTTGTAAACAGATTTCCACACTTGGTGCAAACTTCATACAGAGATAGGCCTGTCACAATTGTCTCCTCTTGTATCACATCATTGATAGTGGCAATCAGCTCCAAATCATTTTTTGGTTTGTTTTTGCTCCCAGACCTGGGGCCATGCGACTTCATGTGGTTTTTGAGAAACCAGGGCTCTTTGAATCTCCTGCCACAAATATGGCACCCATGATCAAATGAGCCCCTGTGCTTTTTCATGTGAGCTTTCAAGAACCAGGTTTGACTAAAGGTCTGACCACAGACTTCACACGGGAACTCGCCCGCATTCAGCTCACTCTTGCAGATCTCAGTGTAGGTCTCCCCATTGGGGACCTGAGCTGTTATATGGTCTTTCTCTACGTGGTTTAACAGCGTCTCCTCCCTCAGGGTCATATAGCTGCACAGCCTGCACTTGAACGGTTTGTGGACCTGCTTCAGGTGCTGCTCCAGGTCCTTCTTCCTTTCAAATTTGTTTTTGCAGAAGGTGCACTGGTAAGAAGTCAGCTTGCCATCCTCCTCAGCTGGTGCCATCTCTATGACCTCCTTCTTGCTGCTTCTCAACAAGATCTTGCTGTTATCGACCTGAGCAGTACCATTCAAGATCTTGTTGCAGGCAGATGTACTTTTAGTGGGGCTGGTGCACCCGCCAAGACCCTCTGAAACGCCCATTTCCCCCAGCTGTGCCTCTCCCATCTCAGCCTCATGTCCCTGACTTAAAGTGCCTGTCCTGTGACTGCGGATGTGGATCTTCAGGTTGCCCTTTTGGGAAGCTCTGTGATCACAATAAGGGCATTTGTAGGGCTTCTCACCTGTGTGCTTCCTCATGTGCTGTGACAGGGAGCTCTGAAAAGGGAAACTTTTACCGCAGATACAACAGCTGTGGCACATGGTCTTGTCAGCATCCATGTCGTTCTTGCTTAGCTTGCCAGGGCTGGAGGATCTCCGTAACTCCATTTCTGCCTCTCTGCTACGATCCATCTGTATTACTGCAACAGTGGGTAAGTGGGGCAGGAGGACAAAAGCATGTCCGGCAGCAGAGGAGGGCTGGACCGCATTTTCAATCATACGGCTCTGCAGAGAGGTTTTATTGCTTCATTTTCAGGGTAATGTTTCTCCTTTCAGCTGCTCTGCACACTCCACAGCACTGACTTATTTCTGTGTGCTCTATAAGTAGATGGCATACATCACCTGAAACAAGAACAAAATCATACAAATGTACAGATTCTTAAATATATTCAAACCTATTCATGTTTTGAATTCAACGGCTTCCATCACTCACTCCGCACTCAGAAGCGCACCATATGACAATCTATTGCACCAAAAGGCAGTAGTTTCTCTTTCTGTTGATATTCTAGACTTCAATGACAAGCATAATTACTAAATAAGCAAAATCCATAAAAGAGCAAATACTCATTTCCATACACTGACATCAGTGTCTTGAACGAAGCGCAAGCTTTAAAAATACTTTTTGTTTTAAAATCAGGCAGAAGTGGCTAAAAATACACCATAAATGAGGAAAACATTTCTTGTGGGGGTTATTACAGTTTAAATCTGTGGCTTTACCACCATATGTAATTTCATGTAAAATACGTACTTGCCAAAGATAAAAGGCTTTCCTAGAGACTTTAGCAAGTATCATATTCCTGCTGGCAACTGCATTAACTTTGAGTCTCAGACAGCTCGGCTGTGCTTGAAGTGGCAGGCACAGAAAGGCGCAAAGGCTGAGGACGCTCAGTACTTTGATTACAGAGCAAACAAGAATGCAGAACACTGACAAAGCGCTCATGAAAACTAAAAGTTATTTCCTGCTGGACAGTGAACTAAAAAAATCCTCCAAGTAAAAATTTTCGTCTCAAACTAACAAAGCAAAGTGATAACACAGCTATCAAATTACCTCAAATCTGAGTGATTTATGTCAGCATGATGCACAGGAAATGACACCACTTCCCACCTCAATGAAACAGAATTTTAACCATAAACAAACAAACAAAACAAGAAAAAAACTCTGATTAACAGAGCAGATTAATAAAATTTTAAATAGTTTTGTATCTTTTCATGAATAAATGCAAGGGTCAGTATCTTAGTGCAAGATCAAACAAACCAGCACCTTGTACACAGCAAAAAACAATGATCAAAATCCACACAGGCTGTTTCTCTTCCAATTACTACACTGTAAAACAAAATCTTCCCCCCTCCTATCCTCATTAAGGACTACAAACACCACATGACTAAGATCAAAGAACACCGACAGCATTTTCTAATGAAGAGATCTGATCTATTGCCACATTAAGAAAACATCAGCTTCTTAAAATGTAGCTAAAAATATGCAGAGCACTAACAAGGCCGTATATTCCCACATCCATCACTTAACATCTATGACTCAACAAAGAGCTGCAGATCTACAGCTGCAAATCTTAAGATTTCTCACTGTATTCACCTCTGAGTCTCTACAATACGTAAATAAGCAGTCTAACCACATCACCCGCATGAGCTAAACAAAATGCAGGACTGTTGCACTGCTCACCTCAGTTACGGGCTACAGAAGAACTTCATTACATTTAAGTTAATCCAGCCCTCTTATTTGCTACAAGACATTAATTTCTGGGCTGGATTTTCTGCATATCTAGTATCCATTTAGCATGTTAGGAGTTCTCAAACAGCTTCAAACCCAAAATACTTTTTCCTCAGAGAGCTGGCAATAACATTTAAGGGATGAATTACAAAAGCAATTTCATTTTGTGAATGAAACCTTCTTTTATTATTAAAAAAATAGACATCTTAAAATCAGAAGTCCATATGAGCAGGAAGTTTACAAGCTACAGAATCTAAACTATTCTTTGAAATTAGTAATTTAAAATCAAACTGAGGGACAGCCTCAGAAGAGACTTCCTGAGTGAATAAAGGATAACAGCCACTGAAATTGTGGCTGCACCAGAAGGTACAAACACACCAAACAGAAAATACAAGTTTCTATCGCCCATCAGTGGATGAAACAACTTCAAGTAACCTCTTATTTATCTGACCCACATTCTAAAACTGCCAAGCAACAACCCATATTGTCTTATAATCAAAGATTTAACCTAAAAGGCATTAAATCATAGAATGAAACACCAGGTTCTTGTTCAAGTATACTGTGCTAAGTGCAAGCAACAGCTTCTTCTGAAATGTTCCACAGCATTTCAAAAATTAAAAAAAATTTAAAAATAAAGCTTTGGGAACTAATTTTTTCATATATTTTATACAATGTTTTCTACATTCTTAGTTTTCTACAGCTTACACCAGTGAGAATACTGTTTCTATTGGCAGGCTGACTTTTAGACTAACAACATTTTTTTTCTTTTTATTTTAAAATGTAGGGCCCATTTCAACTCAGCTTTCTGCACTGTTTCCTGTCTGCAAGTTCAAAAGAGCTTTAAGAGCCAAGCTTAGACAAGAATGCTGTACACAGCAGTCCAAGCACATGTAGATCCAAAGCTTCAGAGTCCCTTTGTTTACTTGGCCACAGATTCCCTGGGCTTAGTCTTGACATATTTCACTTTAATTATTTATAGCATTTTCATTAATGAAACTTAGTTATGAAAATGAGGCTGTGAAGAAAGCATTACTTATAAGAAGGGTATTAGCCACTCACAGGAGATCCCTGAAGTCCTGTATTAAATTAGGCCTGAGGGGAAAAAATGTCAGACTTAAAAACTACTGAATAATTTTATTAGTCTGAAATACTTAATGGAAGTGTTATCATCTTCACAAAAATATTCTGAGAATTTTTTTTTCATCTTTATTACTTTATCCTGCCCAATGCACTGCAATCTCTGACTTGAAAAGTTGAAATAAAGTATTCCTAGACTTGAATTATTCAAATTCATGCACGTGTAAGACTCACAAAATTTCAAGTCTGATATTCCAGGCAAAATCCTAGGGGAGTGAAGGGTGTTCACCCAATCTAAACTTGCTTTACACAGTATGTGGAATCAATCTTTAGCTTTGGTAAAATATATAAACAACTCATTTCTCCTTCCTATTATCATTTGAGTGGCTCCCTAGAAGTAATTCTTCCGGAGGGGTCTCTTTGCAGAACAGCAAAGTTGTCTCATTGGAAGTAGTAAATAAAATTACAACTTTGAAAAAGAACTTCAGTTTAGAAGACTGAACTTACAAAAATAAATCACAAAATAAGGGAAAAAACCCTGTAAAGAATCCTAACAATAGGAAATAACATTCTGTCTTAATTTTTACCTTGGGATTAATTACTAAACAAAGATGGCACAATGAATGGAAGATATCAACTGATAAATCAAACAGAACCAGTTATTCTTTCATTAGGAGTAAAATTTTGCCATAGTTATCTTTGTTTCTTTCTGGTTGTGATGATAAAAATAGTTGCATTTTGAAATAATTCCAAATTTTAAAGTATTCTGAAATAATTCTCTATCAGCACACATGGAATGCAGCCACCTCCAGCTACCCTCAGGCTGCTGGAAGTGTTTCACCTCTCAGTAATTTCAGGTGGTAACCAGCAACCTTTCCCTGCTTTGGTCCAAGCTCACCCTGCAGTTCCATGGCACTGGCTCACCACACAGAATTCATAGCAGAGTCACACCCAGCCCATAGATTCCTCCAGGACCGTCTTAGCACAGAAATTCCCACCAGCAGAGACGCAAGCCATAAGAAAACACAAGTGAATGTAAGCCATAAATTAATATGCAGTCTTTAAAAATATTTTGTGTGTTTTAGTGGGGCTGCAATCTATGCCAAATGCCATCCCGTTACTTGGAAGAGCTGTCATACTCTAAGGGGCATAGGAACTAGATTTAGTTTATTTTGTAGAACTAGGAATCAGCAGTTCATGCAAGAAACAGCTGGACAGTATCCATGAGGCATTTTCAGCCCCTTTAAAATACACTTATCATCACTGTTTACATGTGAGTTTGGTATACAAAGCAAGACAGAAGAGAAACATGGACAAAGACTCAAAACCAGGAGGGATGGTGTGCTGAGAAATAAATGCCTTTGCACAGCCAAATATTGTAGTTATAAGGTTTCTTCCTGCACCATTGCCTCACTAGATTCTTTGCCTTGACCCACATGGGAACAAATACAAACTTTTTTTTATTCCCCTGGTGTCTCCAAAGGAAGACAAGCTTTCCTACATGCTTAAAAGCAAGTACTTGTCAGAATCTACTCTATTTCAAACATTTAGGCATCGAAACTGCTCTTGTTTTTAAAACTAACTTGGATGGAGTTGTTTCCTTTCAGAAAAAGCACATTCAACCAAAGTAACTTGCTCTCACCACAGAGCCCCAGCATCTTTTCCATCATCATCCATGGCTTTCCCAGTAAGGCTGTGGAAGTAATTGCAAATTCATTTCTTATATACAAATATGCTGTGCAGTGCAGACAGAGAAAAACACACAAAATTATTCCTGTTCCAACATAGAACAAGTGAACTATACATTTCTTTTAAATTTCTTCTCAATTAAACATGACTTTAAAAATCATATTGCATGATCTATAGTGGCAAGAATGGAAAACTCTCCAGTAAGTATTAAAGAAGAAAATACAATTTGGGAAGCTACACAGACCTATGCAAATAGCACAGTGTATCTTTTAAAACAAACTACTTTCAGTCTGGGTGTATTTCAAGTCCCATCTGAAAGATAAATGCACTGGAGAAATAATCACTCTTCTGATCTCCAAGAGGTTTGAACATACACTGCAATCACTCTACCATGTTCCTCTGCCAAGAGTAACAAGGACTTAAAAGAAAACCTATGGGAGGCATGATCTCGTGGAAAAGTATCTTACTGAAATTCCTTCTAGATTATGAAATTATAGGACATAGCATGTAAATATCTAGGTGAATGGGAGGAAGTTGTGTTTTTGAAGAACAGCAACCTGGAGATTTGAGAAGGCTCGGGTTGCCTCTTTGTCATTCAGAGCTAAAATGTCAGACAAGAGCAAAGTGCAAGAAGAGAGGGAACAAAAGACAGAGAACATTTTACAGCTGCCCTGCCAGCCTTCAAGCTCGCTGAACCACAGAGACCCTTCTCCCCCTCCATGTTGCCCTAGCCTACAGACTCTGTCCTCCACACACATCAGCCTTGCTCTACCTGCACGCTCTCCTCCTCACTTTGTGAGGGGACATGGCTTCTTCTGATGATCCCATGGGGATCATCAGTGCATCACCCTGAGTAAAGGCTCTATCCTGCCATCCTTATTTACACACCAGTCCTACCCAAATGCCTCTTCCAGACTGTATCACCAGAATACGGACCAGAGACTGCATCAGAGCACCGAAGAGCTTATCTTTAAACAGTAAGCTTGTACCTGAATTTGCAGGAAATTCTGTCATTGTGCAGCCTACAAAGGTAAAGGCAGCATAGTTCTAAACTGATTTTTGAGAGTAACCCAAAATAACCCAGCAAAAACCTATCCAAAAATCCCAAGCCAGTTGCAGAAGACTGGCAAATTTTCCAAATGTATTCAGTTATCAGAAGTAGCAATCTTGATAACAGACCTCCTGAAGTCTGTTGAAGCCTGCCAAAATTGACACAGGACTGAAAAAGAAAAATAAAAAGCTTCTGGGAAAACAAACAAGAAACTTCTATTAATCTATTTCCGCTTAGGCTTTTAAAATCCTTGGGCAGCATTTTGCAAAACGTTTTAATTATTTTCAACCAGCCTTCCCCTGCAGCTGGTGAAGCTCTTCCCATTTGCAAAGTTTGTTTTCTGAACCCTGAGATATTATTTTGAGCTTCTCCAAATACATCATGTGTTTTTGTGTCTTTCCCCCTCCATGAGCTAATGACATTTTGAAGCAGGCTTCCAAGCAGCAGCCAGGAAAGCAGAGTCAGGCCTTTCCCAATTGATGCCGCACCCTTAGCAAAGGAAGGAATACATGAAATAAAGGTTAAAAACAGTAATGCTGAAAAAGCTGGAGGTATGCATTTGCAACGAGGTGAATGTTCTCAAAATGAAGTCAACAAAACCTCTGTAACCCAGATTTTTTGGTGGGTCCTCAGGAATCAGTTCAGGAGCAAGGCTGGGTGGGGGGGAGTTTGTTTTCACACTGCTACAGGGTATGTTGAGAAATACAGAGCGGTCACCCACTCAGTACATACTTTGTGTTTTAGTGCACTGTGCGTGTTTGTCTTCTGAGAGACAAAGAAATGTACTTTACTAGTTACACTGTAGTATTCTAAGCAATGAATTGAAATGTATCATTAACATCCAGGACAAGCTTTATCTTGCTACCAAAACAAAGGGACTATTCTTTGAACAAATTGAGGGGGAAAATCCCATAATGACAATGAAGAGTTCCTCTCCCTAAAAACTGTGCTACACAAGAGTAACAATTACGGGCTTATATTCTACAGACCGAGGTTGAGAATGGCTGCATGAAGTGATGCATTCACTATTGGGAGAGTAAGTACCATTGATGACAAGGCCTTGGGGCTTCTGCTGTTCGCAGACCAATCAATAATCCATTATGAACAAACTACATTTCCCCCTAATATGAAGAAATGAATAAAAGGGAACCACTAACACTAGTACTTTCATGGGAAAAAAAACAACAATGCAGAAATCACAAAATACCATCACAAGACTTAAAACTATTGGTGATGTCTAACACCAACAGAACTACCCACAATGATCCTTTATTTTACAGCAGTTGTGATCATTACATTATATTAAAAAAAAAAAAAAAAAAAAAGCAGCTTATTTTAATAGCAAAATTTTTTTTCCAGGCTGCAGGACAAAATAAAAAGCGGGATTAATCTTTCAAGGCAAGGAGGAGAAAATGAACTAACTTCACCTGAACATCTACCAGCTTGCTTCAAACTATTTTCTAACGCAACGTAAATAAGAACTTCTAATTAGAAATAACTGTCCAAATGTGACTGGTCAACCATAACAAGACTTTATTGCAGCAGCTGCGTTACCATCCAGACATGAGGCCCTGAAACTGTTGTTCTCCCATTGTCATTGTCAGATGCCACAATACAATCAAGAGAGGATCCATTTAAATAGCACAACCATAGCAAACCTCAGCATCCTGGGTCCAGTTTCTACCCAGACCTCTCAGCACAGCACCAGAAGGCAGAAGAGAAAAGCTCTCCTGAAAAATTACTGATAAATACATTTTAAAAACAAAAAGTTACTGATTTTTTTGATGGGTAACAGTAAATTAGACTCAAAGGAAACACTGGGACGGATACTACTAATGCACAAAGCAGTCTAAGCCCTTTTTCTGAAATGTAAAGACTAGTAGTTAAAGTTGACCTCGCAGGATGGGGGGCTAGCAGGAATGAATGCACAATGTGATTATTGATCAGCCCTAGAAAAGCCAAGAACTGCACCAGCGCAGATGTGATTTTTTTTTTCCTAGGGTCATTAATGGTATATATTGGCAAGTCAAAAGCTCTTATTTTGACATGCTGTAACAGTATCATTAATTCAGAAAATAAGCATCAACTTAGGTTCCAAAAAAAAAGAAAAAGAAAAAAAACACTTAAAAAACCCCAATAACAACAACAAAAAAACCCTCCATTTTACTTCAGTGTAACAGTAATGTTTCTGTATTTGGCCACACCCACCAAGGGAGCTACTGTAGTGGTTTATTATTCCCGAAACCTAAGATTTTAAAGTTGAAGAAACATTTACAGTTCTGACAGTTTCAAACAAAAAAATAAGTCAGTTACAAGCAAAGTCACCTCAGTACTGTGTATCACCTCCTTATTCAAATCGATGGCATTGATGCTGGCTATTCATGCATGTCTATGGAGATGCATATATATATGGGCAGCACAGTATTTTCCCAGCATCCAATAGTGCTTTTATATTTAATGATCTTGTTAGGTTTTCCACTGCAGACCAATTTACACTGAGTTGTAACATGGCCACTTTAAATATTCAGTGTGGGGGCTGATTTCAAACTGTATGGGCGGGGTATTTTTCTGTCAGTATTATGCCGTGTTCTGAGCTCAGTTTCTATCTTACAACAGTAAAAAAATTTAGAAGTAACTCTTTTTATTTGCAGTATCATGACAAGGACATGCTTAGGTTTGGTACAGTTTTTACCTTATCTGTATAGAAGAACAGAGACTGGATCACTAGCTAGCAGAAAACACAGGAGTGCAGTACATGGCACACACAGACATATACCCATCCCTTCTTGCTGCCTCTTTCATTTGCCCCATCAACGCAAGCTACACACAAACCACATCCTCAGCTGCCATAAGTGCACATAGTGCCATGAAATCAATTGGTATCAAGTCAGAAGCTGTGCCACTAACTAGAAGTGGAATGCCTTTGTGCTGTGTACATCAAGACCTGAATGTAAGAAAAACACGAGCATAATTGAAGGCAAACATTTTGAATTGTTAATTTCCTACCCCAGCAAAAGTTACACAAGCAACCTTACAGTAAGTGCCCAAATTCCACTCTGTCACAACAAACAATTGCACCAGTAAGGAACAAACTTCAGTGCCCTAGTAGACTCATGCAGTGCTGTAACTTGTCCATAGCAGACCTCAAATGCAAAAAGCCTTATGTTTAATACCAAACAAGTTTACTAGCTACAGCCAAGTGTTCACCAGGTCAAATGAAGGTAAATATTGTTTCTATGGGCCACTGCTGCAAGATAAGCTGTGTGAAGAATTAAGAAATTCAAGGTAATAAATTAATTTCACTTAAATCTAATATATCCCACTGCTCAAACTGCAACAGTAAAATCATTACCTTATAAATAGAAGTGTTGTCAAGCGTTAACCTGTTAATAGACTTAGAATTGCAGCACTGTGCTTTGATTAACTACTAATGTCTTACTGTAACAAAAATTATTTCTGAAGTAACACCATCAAGTTGTTCGCTTACTTCTTCCCCCTCCAAAGTATTATAAAGGAATTATAAAGCAGTAAAACAAAAGCAAAAAGAGTGCATTGAAAAAAAAAATTGAGAGGAGGGGAGAAGGAGTGGGACAGAAAGGGCAGAGGGAAAAGGGAGAGGAACTGTGCCCTGAAATACAAGGAGGAATAATCATATGCAATAAACCATGAAAGCATTCTGTTAAACATTACCTTCTGAGATAGCACTGAGAAGCAACACAAAATTCACAAAACATACAGCTGGCAAAACCTCATTTGTAGATGTTGGGCTACTTTTTTTTTCTGCTTGTGTATGTATGTGTGTGTATATGTGTATAAAGTATTGCAGTGTAAGCTCTTGTAAAGCACAAAACAGCATGGACAAGCTCTATTTCAGGAAGCTTTCTTAAACTTCTTAAGAACTTAAGCAGGTAATTCATTTCAATCACAGTTCTTCCATTCTCTGAAACATTTATGAATGTCAAGCATGCAGACAATGCCCAGGCCCAGATGAAGATAATGCACTTCACCACCCAAGCTGCAGGTTGCTCTACACCAGCTGAGACTCAGGACTTACTGTGCTGCTTAAATCATACACCACCATGACACCACCAGTCCCAAACTGACAGAGGACAATGCTGAGGGCCAATCTGTGAACAGCCAGTGCCTTAGAAATACCTTCATTTCACCTTCTTTACACTGAAGTAAGTACACAGAACCCCTGAAGATCAGTCCATCCACAACTGTAATTTGTGATGATGAGCTTATCTTACACATAGCAGTAAGACAGGTGACTGATAGCAGTTTAAAAGAAAGACCAAATGTTCCTAAGTTCACCAGTAGCTTTAAAGATGAGATGTCAGCTGTTGCTTCATTACTCCAACAGTCCATTTTAGAGTTTTCTGCGTTTATAATCATTAAAAGCCGTTTCCTTTACATATGTGATAAATCCAACTTCTGAATACACTGAATCTTGTACTGGCCTGTCCCTGCCAGCGCAGAAAAGCAAACACCCATAGCCAGTACAATAAAAGTGGCAAAATCATAAAGCATGAGTTGATTTGCACAGTGAAGTAACTACTTTTCTCCTGTTTTCATTCATTTACTTCTTTAAACACAAAGTGAAGAAAGGAATAGTCTTGTATGTCAAATGAATACAAAGCACAAGATGACTTTTTCTGGATTTCAAACCTTCCAGTCAGGAGAAAAGAAACTGAACCTGAAATTAAATCTTTCAGTTGTCTGTTGGTCTGGCTTATTTTGGTATGAAGTGCTGAATTATCTTTGTGGAACATCACTGCAGTGTATCACCTAAAAGAGACAAACATTCCATCCCTTCCTTATAAATACAATTTCAAAGCACATTTTACCAACCCTGTAAATTTTGCTTTCATAACAGCACAATGTAAAGCATCCTTCAGAATTTGGCAGGTCAGGACATTGTGGAATCACAAGATGAACCCTGATTAACTCTGTTCAGAACTACTCCATACATGTACTTATCTCCTTGCAATTTAATCAAAGACTTGGAACCTTTGGGCCAGTCCTTCACGACTAGAGTGTACAAGGCACTTTCCTAGAACTCCAAAGATAGACAGAAATTTACCCAAATGCAGAGAATGATTCTGCATTAGATCCTCTGTGAAAAAGAAGGGCCTCGGTGGACATCAATCTCCATAACCATTCCTGAGCTTGCCGCTGGCCTTTAGTACAGGAAGGTAGATTTAGGAGCAGAAAAAAGTAAAGGAACAAACTTCACCCCTACTTAAATACTCTCGTAACAGCCTCAAATGCTGAGCAATTACTTCAAAACAAACCAAAACCTCTGAAATTATCACTCGCAGGATATCAAGCAAGCAAGCCTGCAAGGAAGAAAAGGTCTGCTGCACAGACAGTTGCTGGTTTATATTTGTTTTTCCATACACTACAACTATAACTTGCAAGACAAATCTATCAACTGGTAAGAACCTGAATTACATACACCAATAACACCAATCTGTTTCCATCACAAAGTACTAGACTTCAGTACTGCTCTCAAAGAAAGGAGTGTACGTACCACATGCACAGACCAGCACTACCTCCTCTCACCACTCTTCCCAACGGAGACCTCAACACGCCACCATCGCCAGACGTGCCGCTGCACCTTCCATCACAGCCCACGTCCCAGTCCAGCCCACGTCCCCCTCCACCCACACTGCTCCTGTGGCACCCATCTCCTCACTGCTACCCTACCTGATGCCATCTCACCGCTGTCACCACCATGCCTCCTACCCTCAGCTATCCACACACGCTGCCTGCCTTTCACATTCCTTCTTGACCACCTGAGGCCAGCTGCCAGGCTCACACTCCATTTCTGGCCACTGCCATCCCACAGATGTACTTTAAAGGCCATGTCTTTTCCCCACTCTTCCCTGTCCGTCTGCCTGCCCTCCAGCTCTTTCTCAGTTGTCCCCAACACTTCTGCTTCTTCCAGGAGCACTTTCACTTCCTTCTCTCTCCCAAACCTGTTCGGGCCCTTCATGACTAATTCTTCCATTTGGGCTCTCCCTCATTAGTACAGCCTCAGTCCCGGCTCATTGGCTTGTTGTTTGCCAGAACATTCCAGCATACATTCACACGCCTTCTCCTTGACCCTTCTGTCCTCTTCCCCAGAAGATGCCCCTCTTCAGGCTTTCAAATCCTCAGTTACAACAGAACCATCCCCAGCCTCCAAGCCTGTAACTTGCCCCCCTCTGTTTGTTCAGTAACTGCTGCTGTCCCAAAAATCAAAGGATGCCAACACCCATGAGAAATGCCTCGTGTGTGAGGTTCAAGCACCATTCTTCTTCTTCAAGGACCTACATAGTTCCACCCTACTCTCTTTTGTGTGGTCAGTGACTCACCCTTCCTAATACATCTTTTATATCAGTTTCCCACTTACGACCTTGTGTTCTGACACTGCATTTAGAAATGATTTTTCATTATATTTTCTTTCATTCTTAAATTATATTTTCCACAAATGACTCAGAACTATTTTCTAAAATTAAATCCATTACTCAGTTTTGTATAGTTTTTTCCCCCTAATGCATAATATGTGTACTACATATTGCTATGTTCTAATTGGTATGTACATTCCTCAAGGCAGGAACTTGAGATCTTTTATATGTGCTCTTTTATGTACTTTTAAACAGTGCCAAATGTTCCAACTTCAAATAATTTCTAAGAGCAAATTATCATTATAAAGTCAAGATTCACCTTTTCAAAGAGCCAAAGTCCCTCTTTTCATCAGAGGTACTGACAGAAATTGAGAAATAGCTTCTTTCCCATGAGCTCCAAAAGTCAACTAACCCCTTCTTCTGCCTACCCGGACTTCATCTCTTAAGTTAACCAAAAGAGCCATCAAACAAATGGTAAAGCTAAGCTAGTAAAGAAGCTAACAAGGCATAAATCATGTCACTAACCTCTAGCTTGTCTGTCTTTTTGAAACATATGCTTCCAGCCAACATTATGCATTTGCATTTAATAACAAACAAGAAGCATTATGACAAATAGAATTCAAGTGCTGCACTTTTCTTTCCCACTTCAACAAGCAACTTGAAAAAAGCAGGCTATGCAGAACATCAAATTAAAGGGTAAGATCCTTAGAGGTGATGCTCACTTCAGTGACATATTCTCCTTACAGGAGTTAGTCTCTTTCTACACATGGGACTTTCAGTATGATTTGAAAGCTTTTCAAACTCACTTTCCTCCAGCATGAGCCTGCTGCTTTATATCACACATTCTACCATTCTGCAAATATAAATGTACTCCTTCACCCCTCAGGGCAATGCTGAATCAAGTAGATTTTCCACCAGAGCAGCACAACATAACTGTGACTCTTTAACTCCAAGAGCAGAATTTGAGCCACACTGCTAAATCCTTAAACCTGTTACACAACAAATAAGCATGGATTATAGCATGGCTGGCTCATTATGGGATGTTTTGTGATGCTATTCCTAACACACAAATGCCATTTGTCTTGGCCACATACATAAAGACCATTCTCCTATTTTAGGCTATCCATCTTTACCATTGCTTTCACTTCTCTGCATGTCACCCATTTATTACTCATTTACTCCCCATTTAATGAATTTCTACATCGTAGACAGTGCTAAATAATCATGATGTAGCAGCCCAGTATTATATTTGCTCTATATATAAACAACTGCTACACTACAGTTACCTGACACTTCTTACTACCAAAACAAACCATTTGTAACTATATATTACCCCTTTAGTACTTCATGGCTACTCCACTTGCAGCACTAAACAAAGAGCTTACAAATAAAAAGAAGCAATCTACGCCAGGGAGGTTTATATTTCAGTAGAAATAGCAAGCATAAGTTGTAGAAAATGTCTGACTAAAAGCACATTTTTAGGCAGGTGTAATCTAATTTTGGCAGGTTTACAACAGTCAGCTAGAACATTTGCTAATACTTTAGAGGATTTGGGATTTATTTTTTTTTTAAACAGGTTTGGATAAGCACACCGGTATTCACTTCCTTAAGTAATGGGTACATTTACCAAAGTTACTGTTTATAATCTGAAGAGATGGTTTTCTCATACATAAAAGCTTGCCATATGTATACAAAAAAACAGCCTTAATTTGACCAACAGTTAAAAAGCACAATCTTGAAAGAAAAACACACATGTTATTATTACCGTGTATGGGGTCAAAAGTACAGCACCTTATCTATAATCAAGTATTTTATAAAAATAAGGAAACCTTTTCCTTAAACACTTGTATCAGGTTTGTATTCAAACAGGACAACTCCTTTCAATATAACAACTGAAAATACAGGTTTACAACTAAAAGTATTGTCCTTCACTCTGTCACACTTCTTTTTTGAGAGGCTTTCAATTATCTCCTGAACTTGATTAATTTAAGTGTGATTCATTCAATTAACATTTAAAATCAAAGTGTTATTTAAATGCAATATCCAAAACCAGATATGGATAAAACTTGCAGAGAAAGCACAATAAAAATGGTTATTATAGTACTGCCAACTCAGAGCACTAAACCTCATGGGTCAAGGACTCAAACACCATGGTGCATCCATCAGCTTAGGTGAGGTTTTTGACCATAACTTGGCTGTGGATTCTCTTATTTGTCTTTTGAGCTTTTATAGTACACTCAGTCATATCTCAGGGTTCTTCCAATAACTGCAGAGTCAAGGAACTTTCTGTTTTCACAGGCTTATATCTTCTCTTTTGGAACCACTGGACTACAGAAAAGGGGGCTTTGGGAAATGATCCCTACCTTTCCAGTGACAAAACTGTAAGTGGGAAAACTGTAAACTGAAGCAAACAGATGTGGTATTCTTTTGCTCTGCTGCTTCACTCATAAAATACTTCTCAGAAGGTTCCAAACAGAACAATCCCTTCACGTATGCAATCAGTGGATGGATGGTCAAATGCACAGAGCATGCATAGTCTCCACTTACTCCAGGGATTTAGAGGTAATAAAAAAATTAGGTAAAGAAAGATCTTCTGCCAGAATGTTTCTAGTATAACTCTGAATACAAGAATAGATGGTGACAACAACCATTGTTAAGACAAGACAGCTCTGAAAGAGGTGACAAACCCCACTGTATCTCACTGGGTTTGTCATTTGAAAAACTGTGTCTGTCTTGGGTACAGCTAAAGGTAGTTGCAGCATCTGCTAACACCAAAACCAGTAAGAGATTGTTTCAGCCCCAATTGTTAGGTATCCCATAAAGGAGAAGTCAACAGAACAACCCTCAGAGATTCAGCAATAGTGCTGGAAAGTGAAGTCCAGAATAGCCTCTGTTTTATCACTTATTCTCTAGCATATTATCAACTTGGAATTTATGAAAATAACATTCCTTCATATGCTTCAGGTAACAAACCAAAGTTGAAAAGGGTGGTCTCATGCTGTTACCTAGATGACTGGAGCAAGAGAAGCGGGTCCAGCCTCTGAAATGGTGTTTGGCTATCAATGGGCCCTGTCATTGTCAACAGGATACCTCTTGCATGAGGCAACTGCTCTTTGAGAACCCCATTATGGCAGTTGGATACAGCTCATTTAATCAACAAGTTTCTCTCATCTCAGAAAGACTGCTAGCTTACAAGAGGTTTGCATGCACTCAAGGCTTTGAAACTGAGGGTCGAATTCTAATCTGAGTCAGACAAGTGTCCCCCCCAGACTTACTGCGATGACTTTAGCACTCACTGCACACTTACATCCATACAAGAAGGGAGACACCAGTCCTTCAGTTTTTGTTTTAAAGTCCAAGGCTGACATTTACCCTCCTTATACATTTAGAATTACTTCATTTTGCACTGGAATTCTTTTTAAACCCTGCCTGAGCCTACATGGTGCACATCAGCGGGAAACCAAGACACAGAATTTTAAGAAAGTTCCCAGTTCGCCGAGCACACCTCACCACTATCTAACCAATTCATGTAAGGCTTAATATTGGCAACTGGACAAACTCCAGAAAGAAAAGCCCATCTAGGCTAAGAAACCAAAAGACTCAGATATGACTAGCTTAGTCACTGAACTGCAAACTAGTCAAACTGGGAGAGTACCCCAAGAGGCTTCTGATGCTCCAAGCACGGTCAGAGTAAAGATAGGGGATGGAGCACATGAATCTTCAGCCTGATCCAGTTCAGACCCTCATATATTCCCATGACTATTAGTAACAAATCCAAAGCCATCTCCTGCTGTACAAGAAAAGGGCGAAGGCCTCCTTGCATTCAGATCTTACAGCCCAGTCACCTCCAGTCAAAGGGTGGGGAGTTGCTTTTATGCGGCCGCAGAATTTCAGGGCAAGGCTTATCTTTCATGGCAAGTTGCAAAACAGCTGGCACTGCAGCCACCCAGGGCACAGCCACCATCTCTGGCACAGCAGCAGCAATGAATACACCTTGGCAAGGTAAAGAGGACTCCCTTCCCTGCCTTTTTATGAACATATGTGAGAGGTCAACAGCGTCCAAAAGAGCTGACAACACAACTTTCAAACTGGGAAAGCAAAAAGTGCTGATTCCCTGGAACAAAAAAAGCCCAAAGCTCTAAAAACACACACATCTCCCACTCTGCTACCTGTTCTGTTTGTATGTCACTACTTCCCACCTCACAGGCTGTCAGGAACACAGACACCCCCACTTACTACAAACCAGACACTGCCCACAAGAGGCTTCAGAGACATCTTCCTTGTGCCTCCATCGAATGAACCTGAGTGAGCAACTCACAGCAGTTATCTTGCAACCAAAAGGAAGGAACAAAAACCAAGTTAATAAGCTTTGGTAACTAATGACAGGGATTCTTTAAATCTTAAACAATGACATATAAAAAGATGTCAGTAAGATTTAAAGGGCATTCAGTACACAGATTTTTTGAATAAAGGGCATGCTACTATGAAGAGAGGACATTATCAGTGTATTTGTGCACACACCAGACTTCATAGCTTTCACTGCTAAACCAATAGTTTCTCTGTTTGAAACAGTGAAGCTCATCTGTAGAAGTTTTGCAGCTAACAAGCATTTGATTTCACTTTCCAGCAACAATACGCCCATCGTATTACAAATACCATCAAATGGAATTTTAATTATTTTCTAAGAGTCAGTTGGTAGCTATTAATGAAGGCAAACTGTTAGGGAAATCCTGCCAAAAGAAAGTAACGACCAGATGTGTACCAGTGCAGCAAGGTCTAACTTAACTGAGTAACAACTTTAAATCATTAAAAAGAGTTGGACTCATCTATTACTAACCTTCATCCCAACATTTATTTTAAAGTATTTCTCCTAACCCAGAATCTATATAAGCCCTTAACCAAAGCAGTTTAGAAATCATTAAATATATGTTAATATCTAAATAAGAGAAAGAGCAGCAATTCTACAGGCTTTCACATTTAAATCTCAAATTCTTTTGAGTAGCTTCCATTAATCTCTCTTTACAGCTTTCTCAGAGTTCACAATGCTTCCTGCAGCCTAAAATAAAACACTGCAGAGATGTGAGAAAGTTATAGATTTAATTACCCTATATTAATAATGTTTGTCATCTACATTAACATTGTAAATGAAAACGACTCATGCAGATTCAGAGATGTGCTTGCAATAGTTTGTACCCTTGGCCACCACGCCTGTGCGGCGGCAGCTAATTACAGGAGTGAGCTAGGCCAATATGGAGCTCGCGCTTGTACTGCAAAAAAGAGCAATTCATAGCCCAGCTTAGGTTTAACTGCACAGCGTGGGGCTTGCAGAAAAGATACACATTTTGTACTGATATTATTAGAGAGGTATTTTTCACAGAACTGAGGAGAACCGTGTTTCCGTATACATCAAATAAATGAAAAGCGCAACTGAACCAACACCTCTTTTATCATGCTGCATTTCCTTATAAGGGACCTGCAACCCAAAATATTTAAACTACTCTGATAATCCCCTGATATGAACATATGAAACTCCATGGCATAAAAATACAACGTATCTTTAGCACAGCACAGAAATATCAAATTTAAAAGCTATTTCATTTGTAAATGCATCCCTATTAGAAGAATGCTTATTGCTTCACTGGTTCATATTCCCAAGTCTCTGGCCTGTTAAGCAAGTAAGGGAAACAACATCTATGCACTTTATAATTAAGTTATCTCCACGTTATTGCTCTTGTTCTGCACTGATGAAAACACTAAAGAAAAAAATGCAGCTACTGAGCACCAAAGGCACTCCTCATTTAAAGTACCTTACTGAACAAATGCTGAAGTCAAAAGTTGGTCACATTCAATCAGCACAATAAAACCTTTCCAGGGAGAGTTGCCACAATCATCAATAGTCAATCATAAAACGTACAAAAATCAGTTTTTCACCCTTCAATTCCAGCACCCATAGGCAGATTTTCTGGTAGTGTTACACTTATTTTTATCTATAATTATTTGAATCAATTCTCTAAAGAAACACAATCAAGAGCTGAAGAACTACATGTAAGGTTTTAATTATTCTCTTATTGTCTTGCCATGAAGTTTGTTCTAACATTTTTCCACCTGGCCAAGAAAAGCAAATATGTGTCAAGGTCAGAAAGAAATACTTGGTTCTTGCTTCATTTGAATTCCAGTTCTGGGCAACAAGAAAAATCCAGCAATTTAAATAGGAAACTGGCTTAATAGTTCTGAATTCATCTTTTCCATGAATGGAGAAGCAACATGCAGCAAGTCTATCTGGTTCTGCTTGTTTCATCAATGAGGGAAAAGAAAAAAATTTTAGAAGACTCAGATTTGGTCTTGCTGAAGCAGATTTGCAAGCAGTGGCTGAATTTAATAAAGCTAATCTTCAGCAAAGCACATGATATGTAAATTGCAGACCACAGTGGTATGTAGCTTTCCTAATACTACAGTGTTGGTTCCTAACATGAATTGGAACCTCTCGTACAAAACTTCTGAGGATAATCAAGTGCAAGTGCTGCCAGGTCAACATTCCTTGTCATACAATTTAATGTCATTTCAGTGACATTGAAAGCACTCTGTGGCTTTACTATGGCTGACTTCAAGCTTAACTGCTGCAATGATTTGGGGTTTTTTTTAATCAATTTTATTGTAATAAATTCCATTTTGTCACAGACACTGTTCATATTTGGTATCAAAATAACAGAGCATGCACAATCATGAGGCCATTTCCTTAAAATCTGAGCCACTATAGCAGTGATTCAGACGAAAAAAATACTTTTTCTAAAACCAGAGCCATCCTTCAACTTAAGAAAAGCAGTAAGAGATGAGACCAGTACCCCAACTTCAGAGGGCACAAAGTGATTTAGAAGAAAGCAAGAGCATCCTTCTTTGAAAATGTGTCTTCTTGACCTTATGCTTTCAGTAGCCCTCTTAAGCCAAAAGTCGTATGTCATAACCTCTCCATTAGTTAGTCTGAGCAATAATGTTTTACTCTGATAATATCTCAGTATAGTGAGTTCCACAGGTCAAACGTCTTTGAGAGGTCAGCTCATTCTGGCACCCAGCCACATGAAGACATTTCTTTTCACTCAAGCCTTGCTCCAACTCCACACGCTTACTGTAAACAGGCAATACTGGGTTTGAATAGGAGTTCAACGTAGAATATTGGTGAAATAACCTGAGCCTAGAACAATCTTTCCTCAATGACTACATTTAATTTGAAACAGATGTTTAGCCAGCCTTATCATACAGTACATTTTTATACTTGCACATTCACAGATGCACAATACAGGCAGAAAATGAAAGGGGCATAAACTGAAATTTTCAAAGCAGCTGAAGAGTCTTAGAAATGATGTTATGGAGGTTCCTTTGAAAACTTCAGCTATGCTTTTTGTAAGTCTCCATACTGGCTTTCTAATGCAAGAGTTAATCAGATAATTTTGTGATAAGTACTCAAGAATGCATAACTAGAAAGAAAAAAAGTCTCTAGCACACAGGAGGAAGTGGGTGGAAAAACACAGGGAGGGAGGTTATATTGTATGTTTTTGAGGGAAGTACTTTTTGGTCTACCCTTTAGTGCAGGGGAGTTCAGTGGGCTGTAACTGCTACTTTGAAAATGCCCCAATTTGTCTGCAGAGCAAACTAAAAGGTGCCTGAAACCATTAAACTCCCAGGTATCACCCAGAACAACTACATAAAAGGACACAGTGAATCCTGCTTAAAATTTAGTAACAAAAAGTATTTTATATTGTCTGAGGAAATCTAGGATGTCCCGAGCTCAAAGCACGTCCATACTGTATGAAACTGTTTCAGGATGTATTTAAAACTGCTCATTCATGAATACACTTTCCTAAAATATGTAGTCTTATAATTTCCATGTTTTGCTGTACATTGCTTGAACAAAATTATTTGTTGCACATTATTCACTGTGTCCTAAAGTGGCCTGCATTTGAGAAAGCCTCATCCATCCATCTTCTCATTCCATATAAAACCATTAAACTGCTCCAAATGGTAAAGTCATCATTTTGTAATTATAATTCTAAATTAAGGCTTTTGTGCTGTTAATTCTCCAGGAAAACTTGCACCTATGTTTTACAATGAAAGGAAAAAATCAAAATACATATTACTAAAGGTTCATTAATTAATCCATTGTATCACTGAAGAAACATGCATAAAGCCAAAATCCGTTCTATTTCCACATCAATTTTTTTCCTTCTACGTGAACAGCAGTTGACCTAAAATGGTTTTCCTTTTTGAAACCAAATGTAGAGGGTGAGCTGTGCTGTAAATACAGGTATTTCAGATTTCTTAAAAATAAAGTTATTAAGAATGGAACAAGAAGAAACTTAAGCCCTTAAGTGAAACTTTACACAACTCCCAGTTCTGCACACACTTATGCAACTGAGTAATTCCACACACATAAATAATCTGCTTAAGTCCAGTGGGGCTACTCTTATTTTCAAAACCATTCAGACTTTTTGAATGTGAATAAAATCATAACACAGTACATTTAATAAAAAACAAAATCAGAGATTTTACTGGGAAACTTGGAAATTTCTTCCAAAAGACAGTACTTAAAATACATAATCAAATTCCGTTTATCTGCTCCAAGCAAAAATACCTACAAGATTCAGAATTATTTAAAATTAAACCTGAAATTTCCCAAATGATGTACAAATATTTTTCAAACACTTCATTGGCTCTGGAGATACTAACTAGGTTACTAATTTAGGTAAAGAATTTTCATGTCTCAGGTATCTCTACAAACCATCATGTTCAAGGGCTTAACAAGGAAAGCTTGCTTTTCAAAGTGCTTATTATTGCATTTCCCGTTGACTGCAATGGGATTTCCAAGTACTCAGCTCTTCTGAGTAAGGGAATACTTAATAACAGGACACAGTGTAAATTAAGAAATCTGTAATTAGGTCATCCAGATTTTACAGTTTTTACCTGAATAACTGATTTGTGCATTGTATTAGAGATGACAAACTATCACACATACAAAAACAAGAGGAAAAAAACCAAACAAAAACAAACCCCTAGAAATTATGACACAGTAAAATACAAAGCACACGCCCTTGCTATGAGAGAATGCCAATAAAAGACTGAAGCTTTGATCTTATTTTCAACAGTCACTCATACAGTGGCAGAAATATCCTTAATCCTCCAAAATATATTCAGCCAAGACTAGAAGATGCCAGTGCTTTCTCCATAAGCATTAACTAAAGGATGACCTCACCTGAGAAGTCCTTTAATCCTTCCCATATTACTTAGCTGTCTAAGCACATAGCAAAAACCCTCCTATTGTACCTCTCCCCAGATCCACAGAGAGCATTCTCTACAACTTGGATGCAATAAACTGCAGTTCATTTTTCAAGCGTGGAATCAATATTGTTAAGTGGGAATCTGGGTGGGTTTTCCTCCCCTTTCATGAATGCTTGTAACCATTATTGAATCATTTCTCATCTGCTATCTTGCATAACACTGGCATTCGGTCTTTCAAATTTCACCTCTGCTTCTGCTGCATCTCCAGTTTCAGAACCTGCTTCCAGACTCATTTTTGGAGGCACTTAGTCATAGCAGGGTGGTAAGAATTTCTTTGGGATGCTCACTTTGTGCCATGTTAAACAAACAAACAAAAAAAAAAGTACATCAAATATATTTAAAAAAAAAAAGTCACTTGCTGATTCCATTGATTTTTTTCCTCCTAAACTTTAGGGTGTTAGTGACTCAGCTCCTAAATGAAACTGATGCTGGAAAGCTGTCAGGAAACTGTATTTATCTGGCAAGTTATTAAGTGTTGCAAATGTTTATGTTGTAATTTAGAGAAATTATCTGTTACCAATACTTAACTGTCTCAATCACTAATTTCCTAACATTACACACCCATAACCGAAAGACAGATCAATACACATTTGATAATCACCCAACATAAATTGCCCTTTTATAGTATTGATCAGCAGCTTTTTCTACACGTGCAGTAGTTTGAGGGAGTAACAGGCACTTGGCAGTATCAACAGTGCGCTGACAGAAAGAGAAACTGGCTGGCACTGGTGCAACATCGTGTCAGTAGATACCACGTCCATCAAACACTGACAGTTTGGCAGATCAGATGCTCTCTGCCATAATGTCATAATGACTTCAATTTACTTCTCCGCAGCACCCAAAGGCTGTGATTTTATGAGCTTAGTCTCTTCTCTTCAAGAACAAGACTCTTGCTTTTGCAGCCTTGACAGCTTCATATATTTCCTTAAAGTTTCCTAGTAGGAATAACCAGAACAGTAAGAAACACAAAGATGTTAACTGATTTCTTTATAATTTATACAAATAACTGAAGTTTTATTTCGCAATTAACATTTCACTCTCAATATTCAAACAGTGGCAAGTTTCAATAACTGAAAAACAAACAGAAGCAGAAGAAGGAAATCCCACAATACCCACTAGGACAGCAACTTTTGCAAGCCCAAGGTCAACAGGGCTGCCTTCACTCCTAACTGAAGAGTAAGATGCCAGCATTCACATTCAGCAATGTGCTTCCATGCATCAAGAGGAGGCAACAACAGTTTGAGTCAAGGATAGGCAGCAGCACAGAGACAAAGCCTAGTGCTTACTCCTGTCCACTGTGGACGGAAGAAAGCCCCAGCAGCAGTGTGTGTTCAGGCACCAGTGGGAGAAAACACACATCACTGCGTGAGATCACCAAGACACCACCAGCAACCAGGTGATACTCAGGTATTTCCTCACAGTTACTTAGATGCTGCAACAGGGGCAATGATTGTGTCAGTCAACATTTGAACTGAAGGTGCTGTTTGAGTTTTGGCATAAAAATGCTACAGGTTCCTTAATCTGCACCGGCATTTTTAATTGAACAGGTACTTTTGTTTTCTCTTCCTTTTTACCTCCCAGCTCCCCCAGGTCTTCTCTGCTGGCCAAGACAATGACTTAAATGCTTTACACGGTCTTGAAAAGCACAATTTCAATCTTTTCCTTTAAAACTTTACAAGTCAAACAAAAAAATGCAGCACTCTTTTGTAAGAACAGAGAGACTCAGAATTCAGAAATCAAACATGGGTTTCTGCACGCGATTTCTGTTTGACACAGGAAACATTCTGTTCTTGTAAAGTACAGGCATCTAAAGCTACACTTCTTGTAAAGGGTAGGTAGAAAACCTATCCACCTGAAAGCAAAGACAGGTGAGGAGGCAGGCTTTCCACCACAAGACTTCAAAGCACTCCCCAGCTCAAAGAAAAATGTCTCAACGACTCCACGGAGGTGAGCCAACACCTCCAGGTTATATCCCTGCCCTCCTGTCTCCACCTCTTCCACCCTTACCCCTCTACCGGGGCTCTGCCCTGCACTGCACGGCCACTACGACAGACAGCAGGACACGAGAGACAGGAGCTCTTTTCTAGGAGATTCAGCTGCTCAAGAAGTCTGGCTCATGGGCCTTGAAAGAAGAGACCCATACAGCACAAGGCAGAACTTCTGTTGTTGAATCTACATAAAGCAACAGCACCTTTGTTGCAATTTGCACCACTGCAGTGGTTACATCCCTATGTGCAGGGGGAAAAAATAGCTTGATCTTACCATCTAATTTTATTTAAAAGAAAATAAACCAACTTTCATTCATAGTAACAAAAACAATCCTAAAGGAAAGTTTATATAAGCTACCTCGCTTATACCGCAACAAGTGATTGTTATAAAAATACAGAGTAATTATATATTAAACCCCCCACTTTAAGAGACAGATCTCATTAATCTCAAGTAGGATGCAAACTCTTTTTGTTCTGCTGTGCAACCACCCCAGACTATTAAATCTGTAAGATCAGGTACTGTATGACCTAGCTCAAACATGCAGATGCCTGCTACACTGCAGGATGCCTCACCTATCAGTAACTACAGAAGAGTAACTAAGCACAGGACAATCAAATCTGACTGCACCCTGGTGACTGCATCCAGTTGGTCTTAGCACACTTCAGCATTCCTGCCTGATTGCTACATCTCAACCAAATCCCTTCCTCCTCAACCTGGCAAAGTTACATAGGACATCTAGCGTGTTAATGATGTTTCTCAGCAGACCTTGTTTTCACCTATGTCAGTGTCACAACCATCAAAAAAAAAAAAAGTACATGGATTAAATCCAAAAAGAAGCCTGAAAAACCACACCTCTCAATACTGCATCAGCTACTCCATACCAAATCTTTCCTCTGAAGGAAGGGGTAAGGGATACAGCAGGCTGAGGAACCCACTGAGGCCACTAACTCTTGTTAAGGTCACCTCTCCACAAGCAGTCACAATGAAGGGCCATCTCTGTCCCCAGGTGAATCTACTGATGTGCTTAAAATAATTTAAAAAAATAAAATAAAATACCTTTCTGGTCTACCCAAAACCTTTTATACTTGCAATACCATGTCCTTGATCTGGAGTGTTCTAAACCAAATATTTCATATCAAAACTAATCACCTCCACCCAGATATATCCAATGTTGATATACATTTTTGTTAAATTCATGTAATTTTAATGAGGATGAGTTTAGGATTTGGTTTTTTCAAAGAAAACTAAGTAATTCTCACTAACTTCTTCACTTTGCAACCTTTCAACCACACACGAGAGCAGAGCTGTCTTCACAGTGACACCTGCAGTGACTCCCTCTAAGCACATATGCAAGCAGGCAGTGTCAAAACATGCTTCCTAAAGTGATGCCTGAGAGAAGTTTTTGGCCAGAAGACATCCATATAGGAGTTGCAACATGAAAACTTGCAGAGGGGAGCGGATACGTGCTACCCTGCTCAACCGCCCCAGCTGTCACAGCAGGGCATGTGGAGCAACTGGGCAACAAGGTCTCACCTATGTTATGTCAGCACTGCATTTATTAAGCTGGCTTCCATTTATGCAAGTTGGTATTTTAGCCTTCCTAAACCTTCTTTCACATTCCTCTCACTGCTTAGAGAAAAATCCACAGGAACAACTGTTCCTGCCTGCTGACTTTGTACCTGCACCTCTGCCATCCTTCAGGTACCTGGGCAGAAGCATCAGCTGGGGCTGGAACTCTCGACCTGGAGCAGGGCTATCCTGCACACTGGTATTGTATCATATGCCCAACGAGGCTCTTTAATCATCCTGATGATGACAGCTCCCCTTAGGGTAACTTCAATGGGCTGCCTCAGTCCTCTTTGACTGAGCATAAATCACAGCTGACTTGGGAAGAGTACCAAGCTCCTCAACGTCGTGAAAAATACAACCACTGGGGAGCTGTAAGAATGAAGACACTTTATAGATCTGAAAACTACATCTGAGCATCAAATGCTAAATCTAGTGCTCAGGGGCACTGTGGATCTCTGACACTTCCAGGAGGACACTGAATACATAAACTTGTGGATGGATTACACACATAACAGTGATACATAAACACAGTGGTTTCATGCAGTAGACAAACTGTTTCTCCCGCCATTTAACATAAACTACCTGCTTTTACACCCTAGTTAGGAACACTTCAAAAAGAAGCACTGATAGCAAAGCAATTATGTGAAGTCCAAAATTAGGCAATAGTGAATCACTGTCTCTGAAACTAAACCCCAAATTGTACAGACTGACCCCATTATCAAATCTTTGCAGTCAGTTCAGCAGACTTCCAAGTGGCCACCAGCATCTGCTGGTGGAGGAGTGTTAAATTACAAGCTTTGTACTCATGGCAAGCATGTTGATTAAAAAAAATTAAATAAATAAGTAACTACATATCTGTTTTATTATGGCAGCATGGCAGCCCCATGCAAAAACTTCAAAACCTCTTTTCATTTTGAGCTCAATCTAATATTAGTAAAAAAAAAAAATCAAACCAACAGCATATTTTAATGTTTAACCAAACAAGCTACACTTGTCCCTGGTTAAACTCTGCCACACTGGAAAAGAACCAGAGATTAATTTCATTGAATGAATTTGGCTTTTAACCTAGACAATAAAATTTACTAGTATAAAAGCTTAAATCCCAACTGGCAATGTAAGGATGCCTTAGGGTACACTGCTGCTTGCCAACAGCACATATCCACCTTTAAAGCTTTAAAATAAATCTCTGACTTTTGTTTCTACATGTATAGGCATATGCTATGTTTATACTACAAAAAGTCAACACTGACTTGCATGGGTTAATAATACAATGCTTGCTAATATATAACCTCAAAATTATAGAGGACTACAGATAACCTACTTCTGCAAAACTGGAAACAGGAGAAGGAAAAAAAAATCTGCTCTGTACCAAAACAAAAGAAGCAGAAATACTGAATGACAATAGGATTTTGAAGTCACGCTATTAAACTGCATTGTTATCTTTGGCATTAAGTTCATTATACACTTACTACTATTCTAGCAAGCACCTTTTTAAACAATACCTAGCTAGGTGTCTTCCGTCATACTTGAGGAACCACAGAAAACAATCTCTGCTTCTAAAGCCATCATCATGACAATATTGCCTTCATTTTCCCATTACCCAGCAAGGCATGTACCATTTTCTGTTAACAACTGACCTGTTGTTTAAACAAATATATTCAGAGCATGCAGGTCTATGTCCTGTATAAACAGAGAACCAAATTGGCCCAGCCTACATCCCTGAACTCTCCATGTCAGTGGGTGGAGACG
Organism: Toxostoma redivivum; assembly: GCA_013397375.1. Classification (NCBI taxonomy): domain Eukaryota; kingdom Metazoa; phylum Chordata; class Aves; order Passeriformes; family Mimidae; genus Toxostoma; species Toxostoma redivivum. Next base: position 143,364 of record VXBI01002367.1, on the reverse strand, counting down.
GCAAAGAGTTGAGGAGAATCCAGCCCACGGTGTCACAAAGGAGGCAAGGGGACAGAAGCACATCACGTTGCACTGCCATAAACACAAAATCTTCCACATCATTATGTGCAGCCAAGGAGGCACTTGTACCTAAAGGGCTGCAGGTATTCTGTTTGCCTGACTTTAAACAGCATCAACAACAGACACAAAACCAACAATTTCTTTTTTTTTCAAATCCTTGTCAGGTAACAACAACACTTTTTCTTTCTTTTTTTCCTTTGTTCATGTGTGTTTATGTGCCCCTGCCCAGGCAATGCCAAACTTAGGGTAATGAGTCACACCATCACCCTCTGGGGCCAGGCTGGGCCACCATTGCTAACACTGGCAAACTCCTACTCACGAGAAAGTGCCTCTCAAGTCAGCGAGGCTCCTCAGATGAGTAAGAAGTGCTCACTGATGTCAGTGAAGATTACCCAGTGAGGGCTTTTAAGTTGCTGCTTTGTAGTGGGGGGGGTGTGCGTGTGCACATGCACAGGAGTAGACATGACTCCCTAAAAGCCGTGAATTCATCATCAACCTACAAGTCAGAAAGTGAGATAATGACCCCATGCCATGACCTCAAGGTAGAAATAACCTGGGCGTAGGCAGCACCTACCGATACCAGGATTAACATGACTCAGGGAATACAGGGCTGAAATAAAGTATTCAAGAGGCACAAAACATGCCATGAGCACATCTCCTTCTGCCAGCCCAGTTCCCTGTCATCCTGCTCCATTTTCTATGCCACAGCGCATGTTCAGCACATCCAATGCAAAGCTCTAGTCCAATATATGCCGATGTAAATTTAAACTAACATGACCAAAATAACTGGAGAAACACTACCAAAATGCACAGTAACTGAGAAAGATTTAGCCTGTGGGGTCAAACTGATGCAATGTCCTAAAGTGATGGGATCTCTAACATTTTCTAACCACTGTCTAGAAGAAATTACACTGCTATTTACGTGTTCATGGGATGTGGCACCACTTCACTTCCAGTTGCACTGCTCAGGAAATACATAAAAGTAATCTTCATACCTGTGCATATTTACTATGCCACACAGCTCTTACTACTAGGCTGAATTACCAAAACCAGAAAGTTGTTGCTGCTGTTTGAAAAAGGAAAGTATCTTTGAAATGAAAGAGAATTCCATATGCAGTACTTTTCCCCAGGGAAGAGAGCTGTATTCACATGATTATACTTATGATATATAGCATGCTAAACCTTTTCCTCGGTCACTGATCTCTTATGTGACTCTTCCCTACTACTCCTCTGTAATGGACACAAAGAGAGAGGGCTAAAGAACCATCCTAATATTTTTCAGGTAGCTGGCAGGTAAATTTCTAGAATGACCCATGGACACTGGCATTGACATTTCTAGGCACCCACGGTGTGATACAGAACAGAGCCCCATGGTGCTGTTTTCTTGCAAGCCTGAGGCAGGACCAGTTTCTGCACAGAAAACCAGTTGTGTCTGGAGGAGAGCAGAGGACATTTCTACAGCATCACCACCCAGGCAGCCTTCAGTACCAGGAAGACTGTGGCCAAATTTTTGCCTTGTATTACGCATTCAAATGCCAGATGAGGATGAAGCACCAAAGTTGGCTTCCCCTCAATGTAGTAAAATGCACAGTAAATTCAATTCTAATAACTTATTATGGTAAAGAGGAATGTGATAATTAACAGACATTTATCAGCATTTAATTTGACAGCAGATATGCTTTGGAGAACTTTAATGACCCCTTAATGGATCCATACAACCACATGTACACAGAGGAGATACAATCAAGTCCTGGAACTTATTCTTACTGTGTGTTTGTACACATCCCAGAACAGCAGTAACAGATCATCATTGCTAGTGGGTGCCACCGTATGACAACAGCTTATAATTATACTCTCTTGATAAATCATAATCTTCTATAAGCCTAAACCGCTGACTTTGTGTCAGATAAAAACAGATCCCTGCTGTGTTCCCACGCACCTTTACCTGGCCATCATGTTGTGGTTTGATGTAGAGGATGATTGGTAGCATAAGGAACTGATCAGAGCTACAGAAGCCTGGAAAAGGAAACTGCTGCAATTCCTCATTTTATCTCCTTATTATAATGCTAAAAACATAAAGCTACTACTTCTTTTCAAGAGAGCAGAAACATTATACCCAGCACATTCTTTGCAAAAGTCATCAGAGTTAAGGCTGTAGCAGTAAAAGTCATGTCTAGAAAATGTGCTTTCACGACAGATTCATAACAGTATTCAAGAAAAGACAGGGGATGAACAACAGACTTCCCAAGTGCTTTTTCTTTTCATGGCTGTTTTTGCTGACATGCATCTTTCACAAACCCAGCTAGTCCCAACAAATTCTATTCATTAACAGCAATTTCTTTCTTAAGAAAGTTTGCTACCAGTGCTAAAATTTAATCAGTCTTAGGTGGCTGTTCACATAGTTCCTGACATCCTTCCAACCCTTCTGAGCCAACAGCCTGGTTTCTCAGCATACCTTCATCCTTCTCACGGGCCCCTTGCAACACCTGGATCACTCCCGTTTTCATTCTGAACACAAACCTGCTCCACTTCATATTCCTCCTCCAAAAACTCTCATGCTCAGCATGCCACATCCACCCACTCATCCCAAGTCTCTGCCACCTTCAAGGTTTGAGTGCTGACACCAGCTCAAGTTCAGAGATACACAACAGACAGGAAAAAGGGACTGCAGAGCAAAGTACACCTGGAGGACAGGAGACAGGAGGAGTCTACAATGAGTGACTTTTGCAGTAGAATGAAGTCTTAAGTCCCTTCAAGAAACTATACAGAAGAAAAATTCAGTTACTACAGACATATACAAACACATGTGCTTGGCCAACCTCCTCTTCTGTTTAACATCTCCTCTCTCCATAACCACTACCACTCTAATTTCATCCAGGTCTCCTTGTGATGAAGCAGGACTGCACATGCTACGCACCAGACGAAACAACAGGCATCTCCCATATCCTGCTGCAACACAGCTCTGCACACACCCTATTCCATTCAGGATGGCAGAGACCACCCAGCAGACCAATGCCACAGGAAATTAAACACATCTCAGTCAGACCTCATTAATGTATCCAAGACAGCAACGTTCAGCAACACTGTACAGGGACATGATGACCAGGGAAGCTCTGGCCACCACCTCAGCCTCACCACTCATGAAAAAAAGCATCACCAAAGGGCAAGGATTCTTTTATTACCTTCCCGCAGATAACTACAGATTCCTGCCACGGTGATTTCTGATGAAAGACACCCACCTATAGAAACTCAGCGTTCCCAGGTACAGGGGAAAGTAGTTCTCCACCTTCAACAGTCTTCCTGGACACCCACAGCTCCTCCAAACACCCATTTCCTCCTCTTTATTTCTGTACGATCTTGCTACAGTCTTTTTTCCTTTAAATCTGTGTTCAGCTCATCATGCCCTGTTTTCTTCTCCTCCAGCTTTTGCTGTGCCTGCTGCTTGCACCAGCCCGTTTGAACAAAGAGACCGACACTGATACCAGATGTGAAACAGCTGAAAGATCTTTACAAGTGAACCAGCTCATATTGGCATAGCTCCGCTATCCCCAACACAAGGTGTAATTACCTTACTTGTGGGTGGAATTACACAAGGAGTAATTCTGGTCTTCAATAAACTTCACAGAGCTGCTGTAAGATTCCACAAGAATTGAGTTATGCTAGGTAAAATCCATTAGACCCTAACAGCATGGGAGGAAAATAGGGAACACTGTGTGAAGATAATTTTTATTATTTGTCCACAAAATTATTTTCCTACATTCATATGCTGCTATACCTACATACTTATTTTCTTTTTAAAAGGAGATTCAAGTTCAAAACTTCATTTTGCATATCAGAATGAGAAACTGAGATTTTAGCCCTTCAAATACTGCTATCTTCAAAGTGTAAAATACAATTAATAAAGCAGAATAAACTGGGTGTTTAAGAAAACAAAAATCTGTCTCATGTCTAGCATCTTCTTAGCTGACAGACTCTCAACTCTCATCATCTCGTCCTTTTTCTTACATGTTGAAGAGAGTTTAGTTTAAGAGATAGTGTTCTTCTTCCACGGGGATCACAGATGACAGAGACTGTACCAAGCAATGAGGTTTTTTTTCTGTTTGGAGGAAGTATCAACTCAGAGGGCAGCATTCCCAATCCCACTGAGCCAGCAGGATAGCTTTAGGCTCCCTACACACTCCACAGTAACCTGTGTTGATGAGCAAACTGAACTGCAGGAGAAAAGACTTGAACCAAAATTCAGACAAATTTCTTGACCCTATCACTGCCCTCCTTCATCTAGTCCATTACGCTTGCTCTCCCATCCTCTAGGAGAACAAAACTCACCAAAGAGCCACAATAAGCAGGTAACTATCTGTCTTCCTCTCCAGTCTGGTGATACAAGTCTTGATCCTTGGATATCAGTCTTAGAATCCACAGGAAAGCTTGGGCAAGCTTTCTGCAAGGACATAAGACCTAGTCTTTAGAAGGGTAAGGAATTAGCTTGGTCTCTTGCATCTCAAGGTCCCCATTTCCATCCCTTTGACCAGCCTGCCAGATCAGCCAGTCCCCAGAGGATTCCTTTTAAGTTTGTATCTTTCACTCCTCAAACAAACCAAGTCAGCATTTCTCTTCTTGAACTTCTTCTCTCCCTTATCTTCTGTCAGAGCCAAGGACACAAACAATTACAGGTCTCTCCACCAATCTTGTTCAGTACTCCACATCTAGCTAAAAAGCTACAGAAATGTTCACCTGCTATTTCACTGCATTTGACTTAGCAAACATTGAAAAGCCAAATAAATGTCACTATGTTATCTCAAGCTATACATCAGGACAAGGTAGCAGCACAGAGTGTGAAAGTCACAGCATCTCCTGAACTAGATAGCAGAAGGTAAGAGTAATATCTAAAGGGTTCCATCATGGGTGTCATCTTTAAATGAGGACTCAGAGGGGATGCCCTAGTTTGCAACACTATCCCTAGCTCAAAGACGTTATGTATGATCCGCAATAAAAAGGTGGCAGTTAAAGGATTTTGTTATGCAGAGGTTAGAGGTTTTGCAGGTTAGAACAGGACACACAAAAGCCATCAGTCTGTTGCATAGACTGTATATCATACACATTGTTGTGAGTAAGAAATGCCCTGCATTGAAACAGGAGACACAAAAGCAGGCAATTCAGCAGCAGGCACTTAAAATTTTCTTAGTGGCCTGCATGTATTTCACAGATTACTGTTTTCAGACTTTTAACAAGCCAAATCACCCCTTTACAATACCCAGGCTCCTTAGACCTCTACTTCAGAATATAAAAATCTGAGGGGCTGCCCACAATCTAGAAACCACTTTTGAGCTCCAGACACCCTCCTTCTAAGTGCATGAAACTTCGAAGCGAAATATTAGCAATCCTTGCTTTTTGCACTGCTTACTTTTGTTATGGCAACCTATAATCCCTAATCAACCTAGAAAATAAATGACCGATAAACCAATCTGCTTGTAACCCCATTAACAGATTCTGGTTTCAGTATCAACAGGGTAATTTGCTGAGACTATTTTTAATCCCAGCTGCTAAACCATTAATCCCACAATTTCCACACAGTACTTCCACCACCCCCCAAATTCACTCAAGGTTACCAACAATTTTGCAACTCATTAAGAAGCAGATAAATAAATAACATTTGCAAATATACACCTCCTGGCACTGGAGAACTGACAGACTCCGATTACTTGGTTGATCCCGTTAAAGCCATTACTTTCTAATTGGAAAGAGTCATTCAGAGGCAAAGCTGTGTGTCTGGCATGTCACTTGACACCTGGTATGTACAGCTCACGATAAGAAAACGCTCCAATATGCTTGCCACAATGAAAAGAAGTGGGTTATTTCATCACACCACTGATAGTCACAGCTCTCTACTAAAATCTGTTCTAATTTAATGGGACCAAGGTTACCAACATAAATTGTCATGTTTTCTCAAACTGGCATTAAAATATTCTCCAACTATCATTATTAATGTCAATATAAATTATGCATTGAAGATCACAGCATTCATTACTGAGGTAAAATTTATCTGGAGGGAAATAAAAAAAAGAGACAAACAGAGCAAATCTAATTAAAGTAAGTATTTATAGATTTGATACAGCTTTTCTCTTTAATGATGAAAACACTCCTTTAGAAAAGGTCTTAAAATAAGCATTCACAGAGCCATCAAAAACAGTACCAAGAAAACACTGTGTTAATCAGCTAAAGGTACAGTTACACACAGGATGCTGCAAAGGGACTGATGTGATAATACACGAGCCTGGTAGTTTATCCAAGGATGTATCAACGTGCTAGCACAACAATCTGGAAGGCAGACCCTTAGTTTCACATAAGCAGCTACACACAGGAGGAAAAGCTGTATTTAGTGTTGGAAGGGTGGTGTTTAATGCTCCTTTCAACTTCTATAAATTACAACGACAGCCATCCCTAATTGGTATACATTAGTATTCAAACACTACGTTGAAATTAGAAGCTTAGCAGTTTTTCGGTACACTTACAGACACTTCACACAAACACATGAATAACCTTGTTGAAATATTTGAGAGTCCCAAGGTTAAAAGAAATTACTTTAAGAGACAGATGGTGAGCAACTGGTACCTCAGTGAGGAGTGCCACTGACTTTTGAAAGTTCTCACGCAACACACTGTATGGGGCTAACTCCTATTTACTGCACACTCTGAGACTTTGCAGTGGAGCCCCATCTCCTGAAACCCCCAAGACGTGCATAGATAGGATGGCACAGCGGAAAGAAAGCCTAAAAATGCAACTGCCGGGGAAATCCAAATCCAAAGGGAAAATAAGATATCTTATTTCCCTAATTGCACGGTTTAAGTCAGTCCTTAAGTTGCCTGATTCATAGTTTTATCATACTTGTGGCTGCCAATACTGCTACCAGCTCACCAATACAGGTGCCTCAGAGTCTGCCACAAAGGAAGCCAGAATGCATCCATTAAAATAGACAACTAAGCAACCTCTGTATAAAGACTGGTGGACCAGGGGGGGAGAGAAAGACTTTGCAAGCACATACTCTACCATCAAAGGAGCAGCTCTAGTTTCAGCCAGCAGAGACTGTAACACCTCGCCCCGCAATCCTTTACAACACACCGTGTCACTGGCTATTGTTCATAACTCTTCCCGTAAACCATTTCAACATTCAGAGAACGACTATTTCGTAAGGAAATTATTTCAGAAAGGAAAAATATTGCTTATTCATGAACCTGGTATCATTGTAACAATGAGGCAAAACAGCTACAGACAATTACATTGCACAATCCTAAATGCATCTTTTATTGTACTAGATTTCAGAAAAAGAACATTCTGAAGCACTAAAATAAATCAGAGAATAAATGTGACTTGTTGTCAGCTCATACAATATGGGTTAAATGCTACCATATGGTGAGTGCACACACGTTACCCTTTTAAAAACAAAGAACATGGCTAATTTCATTCCCAAATCTATTTTTAAATAAGTAAACGTGACCCTTTTAAAATCAGGCTACAATTGTGACTAGAACACCTCAATTTCCACCGGCTTCTCTCCCTCTTTCTTTACTGAAAACTAACACCACTTCCCTGTTCACCATCTTTTTTAAAAAGACAAGGAAAAATTACTATTCAGTCAGCTTTATCCCCGTAATAAGCCAACACAAGCATTTCTATGCAGGGTAAAAATAGTGACAAGCCAACTCACCATTCTTCCTTTATTATACCTGCCGGAAAAGCAAAGCATGCGTGTGTGTGTGTGTGTGCAGTACGTTCAAACTCACTGACATACGATCCGGTTTTCAACAAACACTCACAACAGGACCTGCCTGACAGACAGAGCTCTCGTTTTCTTTGCACCCCCCAGCATGTACTGAGACATACAGTTTCAGTGCACTCCCAGCCAAAAAAGAAAAACAAAAAAAAAAGAACCAAAGGAAACACGTAAGAAATACACACAGGATAGCTGAAGTGGATGCTGTTGATTTGAAAATTGTCTATCTAGCCTCTCTGCTATTTTTTTATCATTATACTATAAATGAAACATGTCAGGAGTCTAAAAATAGCTACAAATTGTAATTACATATGCTTTGTAGTTTTTATTTTACTTTGAAAAGAAGATTAAAAGCTAGACAATTTTAGAAACCAGCCTTAAAGATTTAGGGAGCCACAAAATTATTCTACTTTGCAATTTGAAGTACACTGCTAGAAAGCATTTCCTTTGGGACATAAATATGACAGCCCCAACATGAAGAAGCAAGCTCCCAACACCACACAGTGAGATGGCAAGAAAGAAAAGAGAGACGAGTAGACAAAGGAAGAAGTAATTTCTTAGAGATTCTAAGAGTGCCCTGATTACGGATGTAATACTATAAGCTTTAATTAGGAGCTAAGTGCTGTGTGCTAAATTCATCCCCACATCCAGTGCTGTAAATTCAGTCACCCTACTAAAGTTACCTTGGGTTTACCACAACGGTACAACAGTAATGCCAGGCCTACAGCTTCTGCAACAGCCCATAATGAAAAGTGGATTTTGCTGAACAAGTGTTAAGCGACACAATATCCTGCTGATAAGAATTTAATTCTTTTCCATGAGCAATCACTTAAATGAAAGGTTAGCAAAATTAATTTTAAGTAGTCCTCAGAAGGTAAGCAGTCTTGAATCCACAGAAAAGAGCCTCTGTTCTTCCATGACTTGAAACAGTTTCTAGACCAGAGTCTTCAGCAGTCACTGTTCCAGTGTCCCTGCCATGGACACTTTGTGCAGCGTTAGCTCACAACTTGGCAGTGGGAAACAATCAACTTATCTTACAGCAGATGTGTGCTACTGCTATGAGACCTCCTAGAATGTATTAGGCAATAAATAGTTTGGTAGCAACTTTTGAGATGCAAGTTCTGTCCATCCACATGCTAATTTAATTTCAGAACATGCACCTAATGCCCCATGTTCATTTGCAAAAGCACTGCTGCCATAATGCAGTTTCAGGAATGCAAGGAAAAACTGCTAACACCAAGTGTGTAACAACGCTGATGGGCCTCTGCAGATAACCAGTATGTAAACAACATCAAAAAAATGAACAACCAGTGTTGAGTAATTATCACACCAAAAAAAAAGAGAGCTCGCTGGCTTCAAATGGCAAAGCAGGTTCAGCAGATCAAGAGACCAAACATTTGCTGACTAACAGTTAGGTAATGAAAGTAAACATCTGTAATGAAGTCATCATCCTAATGAAAGCCGTCGCAGTGTTAACTACCTGGACCATAATCCACTCGAAAGTTTTAATACAGGCTCACTAACACAGTATTTACCAGAATCGTTCCTGCTGGAAAAGGAAAGGAAGTTTCACTTACTTTTAACACAGAAGTGACAACCAAGAAATATTGCTATCTGTTAAGTCGTTCTGACTCCCAAGTACTGTACCAAGTTTCCGTGCAATTACAGTGGGTAACTGAAAAACAGAATTTTGCCTTCAGTGTCTGAGTCAGAACAGCTTTATCCTAGCACTGAAGTATATAAATATTTGCAGCATTTAAGATGTCTGCTTTGAAAAAGCAATGTTGCTCCAAGTTTCAAATATTTATATTACAGATCTCTAATCAAATAAATGTGACTTTTTTTCCTGCTTTTTTTGCCAAACTGTGATTAGGTATCTGGATTAAGTTTATGGCTAGAGGAAAAAAATGACCATAGTAAGTTTTAGCTGATTAACTGCCAATATAACTAAGGATTTCAAATACGCATATAGAAACTGTAATTCTACCCAGAATCGCCCTCATGCAACTCCCAGTAGTCAATGGGAGTGAAAAGGGTGCTTATTATGGGGCAGCAGTGGATTCTCAAGCAACGAGTCAATTTTTAGGATGGTTGTACATGCTCTTATCCAATTAAAGAACATCATATGGTTGGGAAAAACAACAGTAAGTGAATTTCTCCTTTCTGTGCAGAAATCCAATGCCTATTCAGTCTTAAAAGGTATGTATCTACAAATTCACACTTGTGTCTCAAAAACTTAAACAAGCACTTTTCTTGTAAAATTTGCAAGCTTGGACAAGTTGCTTCCTGCAAAATGCCATCACTTGCATTTCAGCTTTCTATTTTGATGACTTTAGGAAACACTATACTCAAACCCAGATTTCAAGTTTAAGTACACATATACAGACTTCATCACTGGTCTCAACAAAAGCTTAATGCACTGGATCATTCTGCACGTAATACTGCATGTAATCCCAGAGAAGTCCTGGAAGTTCTTGGCACGAACTGAAGTCCTCACGGAAGTTAGGCCTTTCAAAGCTGACAGGTTTTGGATCATACTAAATATAGATATCCTTCATTAGATGGGACCTCAGAGTAAAACTCATTAGATCATAGTCACAGAAAACTATAGATAGAGAACTACAGATAACTATAGTTATAGGTAACTACAGACAGGCAATACTTATTGGTCATTTTAACTATATATATATAAGAGAATAGTTATAGGTAACTAAAGGTAACTGTTGAAGTCACCTGCACACAAAGACCTTAACAAAAAAAAGTCCAAAGCAGACTGCTCAAAGTTCTCAAGAGTTGGTGACTACCATTTCTCCGAGGATACTCTTCCAGGCTGCCCCCTCTGATCTAAGCCCCACAGTACGGTGCATTTTAAAGGTTATGCATTTTTCAGTCAACTGAAGCCAATAACCCAGCTTCTGAAGGTGATCTGAAAGATGTTAAGACATAAACATCCTCCTTTACTAAAATGAGGATCAATTCAACAGGGAGAGAGATTCAGAACAATGGAACAATAGTTTTCAACCGCTTCAATAAACACTTCTGATAATTGCTATTATTACATCTTGGTGACAGCATGATACTATGACCAATTATAAAATCATACAATGAACCTATTTTTTTAAGTAAATACATTAGTCATTGCCACAGGAAAACTTTAATCTACAAAATGTTGCTCCATTCTAGGCAGATAGTTACTGAGGCCACCTGCAAGTAACAGTAGGTAGGTTTTACCCTAGTGATGTAAACTCTTTTTTATGATGCACAGAGAAATAGTCGTTCACATTCATGGAGGGACTAATACATAGTTTGTCTGGAACAGGAGTTTAGAAGGTTGCGCTGATCTTAGATAGGTGCCCTGCTAACAAAGACCACTCCTTCCTTCAAACATGTTTCAGATCTTTCCTTAGGACAACGTTATTCTCACTGATGCTTTGCTTCTTCTCTCCTTCCTGTAAGCATTATCTTTGCGTATTAATCTAACAGTTTAGAGGGAGGGCTATAATGCCCTATTGTTCACACAGCCTCCACAGTACTTATCACTAACTAGGTGTCACTTCAACACCACTCAGTTTTACAGGAACTAAAGGCTTGAAAACAAACCCCAGGCAAGAATTTCTAGAGATAGCTAAAAACCACTTTACACCAGAAGCTAGTAAAGGTGTGTTTGTGCCAGTAACACAGAGTCCCACGCAAATGACTTTATTATACAGCGCTCACTCAAGATGGCTATGGAAGCTACTCTTGTGAAACTGAAGATGTCTCCTGCGGATGAATATCCGCACCTTGATACACCACAGGTGCTCCTATGAAACTTCAGCTTCCAGTTTCAGCGGGGGGAATTTCCAAAAACCACCCGGGTGCGACTAAGTTGGGGTGCACAGAGTAGCAGATGACCAGGCTGATGATCGTGGGTTTGTTCTGACAGAAGTGAAGGACACCTTGGCTGAGAAACAAAGCAACAACGTTCACTGACAGACAGCTCATCCCGGCCAGCTGCCACAGACAAAACTACTGGAACAAGACTACCAACACACTCCCTTGCAGAGATGAAACTTTTGCTCCTATCACCAACACCCCTGCCTGGCACTGCTCTCCCCAAAAAAGCCAACACCTCTCACAAAGCAGTAATTTTCAGCACAATGGCAGCAGCGAGCCTGGGGGGCAAGCACATGGGGGCCTCACTAGAGAAGCCAAACATGCACTACTACCCACACCTGCACATGGGACACAGCCACAAACACAGGGGCATGAGCACACACACGCACCTGCATCAATGAAGCATTCTCCCACTCCGCAGCCATGCGAGCCTCATTCTGCCATGCACACACATACCCAGCAGCACCTACAGGCACACACATCTGGCTCCCATGCAGCAGTGCAACATACCCCATCCCTGCCCTGCATCTGTGCACACACACTCCTATCCACCTGCCACAAACACTCCTCCCGGCCCTGCATGCACCTGCCCTGCATGCAGCACCCAGCTCCCCAGCATGTACACGGACACATTCCCCCCAGCTCCATCCACATATCCCAGCTGAAGGTCACTGCTCCGCCACAGGGTCAGCATCCTCCTGCTTAGTCCAAGACACACAGGGCCGTAAAAAATACCGCTGGAAAGCAACGGTCAAAAATCAGGACACACAGAACATCTCACAAAATAAAACTCCAGGCTATCATCCCACCCACATACCATGCCCAGGGATGGGGACACAAGCGAAATCTGACAGACGATTTTGAAAAAGACTCCCCCTCTCAAATCAAAATCAATGCATGTTATGCCACTCAGCTTTTGCTTAAAATTACGCTTTTTGGGTTTTTTTAGGGGGAGGTGGTGGGGGAGAAGCCAACGAAATACACGGTTGCCAAGTCGAGTTAATGAAAAACCCTTTGGCTGTTAACTCATTTAGTGCAGCAAGCATGAAATAAGGTCCGTGGCATGGGGCCAAAGCGCAGCGGCCCTTTGCCGGGCGGGCTGCTGGGACCTCTCCCCGGCCGCCCAGGAGCCGGCCCTGAGCACGGCGCCCGACCGCCAGCTCTGGGGACAGACTCTCCAGAAACCGGTGAATCCGCCTCAAAATAATAAAATAATAAAAATATTA
>VXBI01002367.1:108906-126743 GCA_013397375.1 Toxostoma redivivum | reverse complement strand
GGGGGTGGGGGGCAGCGAGCGAGAGGGGAAAGTTGGTAATGAAGGATACACGAATCATAAAATGTAAGCTATGTGTGATTAATGATCTGCACTAATTTGTATAGCAGGCGTGTTAAAGGTCATTGACAATTGTTGCTGCTTTCAGCATGAATGCCCGAGTAGGATGTATTTGGGACAATCAAATTTAATTCTAATTTACACGAAAAAAAAACCAAGTAGACGTGCATAGCAGCTGGTCAAAATATAGAGAGGACGCACTTTAAAAAATGCACATTGCCTATTCTTCAAAAGCAGCTTCGTTACATTAATGTGTTGTCATTAAGTGCCTCAATAGTAAATAACGCATCTGGAATGTCTGGATTTTGTCCCTTATGCATCAGCATCTTTCCTGCACACTTTTTCAATTCCAGGCCAAATTGGGTTCCCAGTTACTGCAGAACTGCAGCATTTTGCGGAAATTCCGAGTTCCCTGGTGCCAGATTTACCTGTGAGTGGACCAGAGCAGATGTCACCTCTCTGAGCCTGAAGAATCCACCCCAGGCACATGCCTATAACACAAGCGTGTGGATTCTCTAATCACAGTGTATATGGTACTTTAGCATTTCTTTACACAAAGAGTAAGAAATCCATTATAAATCAGCATTCCTGGGCAGTATTTAGAACTACAGTATTAAGCTAACAATTTCCATATGGCAAAAATTGACAAGTCAGAGCAATGAAAGGTGCATGAGACTTCTCAACTCCTCTACCTAAAAATGTGATTTTTATGACCTACTCCTTTTCTCTCAAAGCCTGTACAGATTATTTTCCTTAGACAGTAAAGCATGAGAATACACAACACAGTGCTTGCTCTATTACTTGACAGAGTAATGCTTAAAATGCTTAATATTTTCCATATTTGGTTCCATAGGGCCCAGTTTTATACTCCTTGTTCTCATAAGAAAATAGGAAGCTACAGGAGTGAAAGGATTGGAGAAGAACCCATCTCAAGCTTAGTACGCAAGGGGTATTCCACTTTAATGGAAATGCAATTAAAAATTCAGAAGATGCAGAGACCTTAAAAACAATCAAGCGGTATATTAATTTCACGGAAAGTCACCAGCAGAGTTCCTCTGTCCATGTAATTTTAAATAGGAGATTTTCTCACATTTCTGCTGCTGAGTCCAGCACTTCTGGGTTTTAAAAGCAAAACTGAAACTGTAAGAATTTATAGACTCAAAAGATATGCAGGATATATCTGCTTAATATCATCGATGTCATTAGAAATTTTGGGTAGAGATGATGTTCTTAATTTTCAGTTCATTAGTAATGTACCATTTTCATGAGTGACTAATTTGTTTGCAGACAGTTTACTCATTTTATCTTTGCCAGAAATCTTCCAGGAGATGTCCTCCAGTTTCAAATTCTTTAAATTACAGTATTTTGTATGAGAATGTCAGCAATATTAATGGCTCAATACATGTTTTACTATTTATAGACTCGCATGTATAATAATTCTGGCTAATGAAATACTTGGAGCAGGAAAGCATTTATTTACTTTTGCTATGGTCTAATAAATTATTTGTTCAGCGTTTGGGACCAGGCTTTCTCAAGTTAGGGAAAATGGCAGTTTGATGAAATTCTGTGCGATGACTTGTCTGCATAACTTAGCCTTAGGAGTGATTGGTGGAAGTTTAGATAAGAAAAGGTTCCCAAGAAACACTGTGGTAGAGTAGTGAGGAAAAAGGCCATCTCTGTAAAAGCAAGGCTGAAAGCATAGATAAATACTTCAAGACAGGCAAACAAGCCAAGTTTGGATTACATTTCATATATATGTGTGTGCATATGTGTGTGTGTACATGTCACAGACACAAATACGGTCTGCGAAATGTCATCTAGGGGAGTCAGTCTCTTTTTCCGTGTGCTTGCTCAGAGCTACTCAGGTTTTGTGCCAATTAATATTTCCAGTTATTACAAATCTATCTGAAATTCTATTTAAATCTAAGACAGAGATTTTGCTCTCAAACTGTCCTTGGTCAGAAAAAAGAGCACACAAACTGATGACAAACAATCTTGTATTAATCTTTACATTCTAAACCAGACTTTTTCTTGGTGTATCTGGAGATACAAAAAACTTATGTGAAAGTTACCAACTGGAAGGTAGCTCTAATACCCATCTACGTCTGTAGATCACCACATAGAAGTGTTCTCAGTAATGCTTTTTAAAAAGAAACTCACATTTCTGACTCCAGTTAGAATGGGCCATTCTAACACTGGTGTGCTTCCAGAGTTTCTGTGGGTGGCATGAATTTCACTCTGAAAAAAAATAGTTTCAATTAATAACAAGCTTATACACTTGGATTCAATACACTGACTTCTGATACACATCACAACAATCTTTCTCTCCTCTCTAATCATGCCTTAGTAGCTGTGCAGTGTCAGGCTGCTTCCAGAGTTTGTACTACGAAAACACACCCCCACCCATCAAAGTTTTACACACCAGCATACTCCAGGTCTGTATGGATTGAGGTCAAGGTCTTGCACCCTGTTAATTTAGTCAGGCATAAATCTAGCAAATGGATTTGAAAATTTTTTTCCATTTGGAGAGGTGCACACATTTCATGATTTGATGTGTCTATTAATGTGTAACAGCAATAAGCAACTTGGTCATATCTGTTGACAAGTTGTATCAGGTGTCAGGATGTGGTCATAACCTCTTTACTTTCTCTCATGCAAGTTGTCCTGTTGCTATGAATGTAATTGCATCAATGATAAAAGATGACTGGTGTTTGTTTCCATCATCTCATTTATGGCATGTAATGAGCTTTTCCTTATGGCAGAAATAATCTGGAGACCTTTCTTGAAGAATCAACATTTTTAACTCTAATGTCTTTCATATTTGCCCCTACCACCAACACAGTTGCTAGGAAATAGCCTGATTTTGCTTTTTTGTGCTTTGATCCTCTCAAACCCACATTTTTTTAAACTGCATTATCCAATATTGCTTTTACAATGACACTGAGGAAAAGAGCAGAAAAAGTTAATATTGCAAATAAGTACAGCCTCAGCGTACACAGTTATTTTAGGTTCATGCTAAATGTACCAACTTTTCCAGTCCTGGCAGTCAGATTTTCTCACTCATATGTAATTTTATAAACTACATCACGGCTTCACAGCAGGTAGAGAGCCCACAAACCTGTTCTTAATTTCAGCTTAACTGAAAGAATCTCAGCAGCAGCTGGTTTCAGAGTAGTTGATACAGACTTCCACAGATGTGGCCCATAATAGATTCAGAAATAAAAAAGAACTAGGCCACAAAGTAGAATTAATTTCAAGGAAGACAAATTCAATAAGGATGCAACTTTTAAGATTTTTTTTTTCTTTGAGACAGAGATCATTGGGAGGGCATATTTCTGTGGCTCGCGTTTTTCCATTCTGTCTACCGATAGTGATACTGCAGTACACTGATTTTCTGGCAGGCTGGACCTAGCTGTTAGCAGGCTGTGCTCTCCCAAAGCAGAAAAACGGGATATTTCTGAGTTTGTGTCGCCTCCTCTCCCCTCCCCCTCACCCTTCTTATGTTCCTCCAAGCATAACTGATAGTACTGGAGTGCTTGTGCTCTTTTCTAACTGGACCAGACAAAGACGTACAATAGCTAAAAATGACCTGTGATGTTACAGCGAATGCGCCGCTTGGTGAAACTGGGGAAATTGGTTGCCAGCTCTAAACAATGTGCTATCTGGGGCTGTTACATGAACTTTATTTAAAGGACTACAGAAAAACAATAGTTTCACAAATATTCATTTCTGGAGTTTAGCAAGGAGAAGAATTTAAATTATTTATGGAACGGCATGGCAAATGCATCGTTGTATAGGCTGAGTAAAAAATACCTCAAAAGTAAAAGTGGAACAAAACAGTCACTTGTCCTCGCTAACAAAATTCCCCTTGACATTCTGTGCAGTGGTCTAAAGTGGTTGAATAATCTTAGTTTATATGGTCTTTCAGCTCAGGCATGCGAGGAAAAAGGAACTTCAAAAAGAGAATATTTTACCTGACGTGTACTATTTTAAGGCTTCAGTAATTAGAGAACTGCAAAGGTCAAAATAGCCATCAATATCACAAGCAACAGAGTAGAAGTAACATGTTTGAGAGGAAGTTGGTTGGCTGGCTGTAACATAATATGCCATAAGCACTCGGATATGGATCTGCAATGACGAGCAGCAGAAGAAACAGTAAAAGTTAACCAACATCAGATATTTACTTGGCTGAAAGCACACAGAACTTGCAGATGAAAAATAGAGATGCCTTAGAGTCTAAATCCCAGAGTTTATTGCCTCACTGCAGAGTTGCTGCAACTTACACCGAGGTCCATCCACACAGATCCATTCACAGGCTGGAGTAAAAGTTTGCCAGAGCCTTCTAACCTTTCAGTGAGCCAGACAAAAACTCAGCATTCAGAAGCTCCTAAACATTTTTCTACCTTCTGGATCTCATTCAAATCAGAAATGTGTGTCATTAGCCTAGTTTTAGCATACTACTGCCCACATCCTAAAGTAAAATCAGGAAATACTAGATTGGGGTGGGTAGCTAACATGTTGCTGTGTGTCTGCTACTCCTGAAACTGTGTGTGCCAGCCTGTATTTCTGAACTGGCATAAATTAAAAATGAATAAAAGTACAATGGTTACATCTGAAGCTGCAGTAGTTTGCAACAGCATAAGTCATACTAAATACACAGAATTCTGATAAAAATTATTTTGAGAACAGGAACTCTTCCAAAATCTTCCCACTATTTCTTTCATTGCTGATAGACCATTTTTCTTCCCCGCACAATTTTATGCCAAATTGGCTACTTTTCTAATTTCCCTATAAATCAAACAAAATTCATGATTCCTTTTTTCACATTTGGATCCACAAATCAACCAAATGAATTTGTTCTAGTGAGAGAAAGAGGCTGAAACAAACACTCAGGATAATTAGCATAAAATTATTAGCATCAAATTATCCTGACTTATAACAACAAGTTGCAGGCAGCTTCTCATTTGCTGCTTTCGTAGGGTTTGAAAGACAGAAGTGAGTTAGGGAAGTTGGTCTACTACAGATCTACTGAGTTTGTGAGGCATTTGCCTTTTTCCCCCATTAAACTCCAAAGCTAATAAACCCAGAGCATTCAGTAACAAGCAAGGCACTCATGTCAACAAAGACCTTACTTAGAGACGGCAAGGTTTTGAGAAGCTTCTGTGGTGAGGATTTGAAGATATTTTAGTCATATGCAGTGCACTTTTGCTTCTCTGTTTCCTACAGTATAATCCCCTTTGCTTTCCCCCCTCTGTGTTTTAAAATGAGCTCAGAAAAGGCTGAGTGTTAAACTACACTATTCAATTGTCTGGTAAGTACACAAATTCTGTTCAAATCAGAACAAACTTTCAAGTAGACAGAAAGGGGTATTTGGATTTCTATTTGGATTTCTATTTTATCCTGGAAACCCTGCTGAACACCAGTGTGATGGGGAATATAGCCATATCAGACCAACAAAAGGCTCCTAATGTAGTGAAGACCTCCTCCCCCCTCCTCTCCAAGGAAGCCAACTGGCAGAGCTTTTGCTATCGGAATTGTTTGTGGAATAACCAAACTAAAGCAGCTCCCTATGTGGGTACCTCATTCAGGAGTAAGCAGCACTTTTATTCTAAATCACTTATCTAGCTTCCTGAAGAGAACAGGGTATTTGGAAGATACTTCTTTGTTTTGAATGTTCTTGTGGAGCAATACCTTATCTGGGGTTTTTTATTTTTCCCCTTCTATTTACATTTTCATTTGCTTCTCTGACAAAAGCAGAGATGTACTCACTCAATAAAGCAGTTATCACATACACCAGCAACTCTTAGATTCCTTCTGCTGTTCAAAAGGTTCCCAAGAACTGTTTTTATTGCAAAGAATCCCATTAATATCAGTGGTGCAAACATCCTGTTTGCTCCTAGGGGCTTTATATAATAAAAGGGTTATGCTTTATAAAGTCAGATACAGTAGGTCTGCATTTCACATCACTAGCATGACAATGTTCTTGCAATGAAAGATATACCACTAGTCATACTTTTATTGCTATGAAGTATGTTGCTGTGTAGTACTCCACATATTTTTCCCTAAGACATAAGAACATTTCATGCCAAATCCCTCTATCATCTAAGGAGTCCAGGATCCGATTTATTTTGATGGAAGTTGGGGCAATAAAAATAATAGATTGCAAAATAACTGTGGTAACAAATCTGCCAAAAATGCTCGCAGAATGATGTTGTTAGCATTGTCCAAGCCAATGTTTTGTCTCTCCAGAGAATGCAAGGATGCATGTCAGTGTGTGCTGTCAACTCCATTTGGTGTCACTAAGGCTAAAGTGTGTGTTGGTTTGTTTGTTTACTTGTGTTACAGAATTGAAGAGAGTTGGGTTCACCGTTTGGTGCTTAACTGCCTGAGAGCTCCACCAGGTAGAAAACTGACACAACACAAGCATCTACATCTGTAATCCACAGGAGAGACACCATGAGGCATAAGTGGGAAGAAGGGGTCAATGGGCTGTGAAGAGAGGCCAAGAGCCCTCTGAAAGTGCTTTCCTGCCTTGTAACCCCAATGAATGTTATGGTGGTTCCAGTGCCAAGTCTGTGAGAGGCCAGCAACTGGGAGCTGGTGTGGACAGCTGAACATGAACTGCTGCCCTAAGCTGCAGGAACTAAAGAGGGGTGGCTGTTGAGGTCACAGCCAGGAGCTCTGCTGTGGGACCTGGGACAAAGGCGGTAGTTTTGGCTACCCACTGCCTGGCCCTACATCTGCTTGTGGAGGCTCCTGTGTTCCCACCTCTTCTCTTTTCTGGAAAAAGCTACTTGGCAGAGCATTAACAGTACTTCTACACACTCCTTACTTCATTCACAAGTGCTTCTGCAAGGAATATATAACTACATTAAGTTTATGTTCAGGAGTTTTCTACTAAGTTCATACCATTCTGCTGTAGGGCAGGCGTAGTATCCATAATGTGGTTATTTAAAAACTGCTGGTGAATGGGATATTTGCATGAATGACCTCATTTTTCACTTGCTCACTAGAACATTTTTAAAAGGAAGTATTTGCTTGGTTGGTAGCCAAGTGTTTTCTCCTTGACTACCAAATGTGTTTAGTCCATATTAAGGGTAAAATTCTCTCCAAAGTTCACTGGCAATTTCCAGACCCTGCAAGATTTGCACGCAAGAGACTGACAGGAACATTCTTATTTAATCATTTCCCACCATATTTCAAAAAAATGTGGTTTTCCAGATGCTCCTGTCTTCCAAATGCAAAGTGGAAAATGTCCAAAAAAGGCATTACTTCATCTAATGTCATTTTTTAGCACACATACAATCCTTCTGTCCTTCTTCTGCTTTATCAAAAGCAAGAGGATGTGTGACTTGTTTGTATAACTTAAATTTCTTATCTGGATTTGCCTAAGTGCATTCAGCAGCTTCCTCAGATGTACAGTTAATGGGAAATTCCATGCGTTTTACACTTAAACTTAATCAGAGATATGAATGGAAGAATGTAACCATCAAAGCTATTGTGGAGTCCTTCACTCCCTGACTTTAGGGCCCATGAACCCATGAATAAGTAGCATTCATCCATGTACTAACACCTTTTTTTCATCACTAATGCAAAACAGGTTTAGTACTCAGCTATTAATCCAAGTAGAATTTCACTCAAACTGCTCATGAGTGGATATTTAGTCCTTACCAAGGGTTTGTAGGACTCGTCCTCTCTTCACCCCATACAGCACAGGTAAGGGAGGAGAGGTGAAGGACTGCACCCCTGAGCAGAGCTGATGTGAGCTGATCTCAATCCTAGGCAATTACTGGCTGCCTGTGACTGCATCTGCACTTCCCTGTCAGCAGGGTGACCTGTGCCATGGTCCTCTCTCCCTGGGTATCACTGCAGATGCCACAGCAGGGGATGCAAGAATAACATCTCTGTCCTGGTCCCACAGCACTGTGCTGGGTCTGATCCCCATTGCAGCCGTATATGCTGGGTTTGGGGAGGACACTCCACTCGCTGCACAAGCCAGTTTTACTTCTCGCTGAGCCTCATTTTATTGTAGCTGCAAATTGGGTCAGTACTTTCAGAGAGCTGCGCTCACTATTGCTGTAATGAAATACCCTGAGACCTTTGCTGACCCTGGCAGAGCAAACCATGGCACAAGTCATGCTTGGTACCTGTGCTTGGAATTGTGTTTTGGCATTTGTACCTCACATAGCAAGGGTTATATCCATTAAGCAATCTCTGCCAAAAGCGGTTTTGGACCTTCTTTGAGTTGGCTGCGTAACCAGAGTCCGTCACCCAGCTAAAAGAGAACAAATATATTTTGAATAGAATAATGACTCTGTCCCAAAAGTGCATCCGAGAAAAAAAACCAAGATCTGCTACACATGCAGTGCAGGTTTTCTTACAGTGCTCCAAGGTGGTAGGTCAGGAAAGTGTAAGAAGGAAGAGCCCACTCAGATAAAGACAATCAAGATAAAAATATCTCCGTCAAAACAAACTGAATATGCAAAGATTCAATGGACCAATTGAATTATATTTAGAGGATTTTTCAGTGAAAAGTTTAATGTTTATTTGCGTTCAGATTTGGGAAGTGAATAGGAAAAAATATATCAATAAAATAATATTTTTTTTTTTAAATAGTCCTCATCCCAGCTCTGGATGGTAAAATTTAATTTGTTTGTTTTTTTAAAAAAGTGCCATCCAGACACACCTGTGAGCCAAGTTTTGACCTGATGCAATTTGATACAGGTGAGATATTAAACCCCAAAGACCAAATTAACAATGGAAACAGTGACAGACAGTTAACAGTAGTAAAAGGTAGTAGCTGCCATTATACTCATAAGTTACACACTTTTCACAGCATAGTGGGACAGCTGATAAACCCTGAACCGGCCTTGCTGCCTTTAGTTTGCCAGTAGTTTGTTTCCAGGAACGACTTTGTGTTTACTGATTAATTCTGCGACTCACTTCATGGGAATTAGAACAACTAGAAATTTTTTAATATCAAGAGCATTTTGCCTCATTTCTTCATTGTCCTTGTAATTTAAATATCCTGTTGTGTAAGCCTAAAGGCAGGAAGTGAGCTATAGAAACCCTTACAATAACAGTATTAGGTTGCAGATAAGCCCATGTGCTCAGTGGTGTTGGGTAATTTTTTTTTTTCCCCAAGGTAATACAAGTTCTGCCAATACTGGAAGAAATGCTAGAATGCTTTAACACATTTAAATTTTTCAAAATTATCTTCATCTGTTGCACACACAAAAAAATACTCTCCCAATAACAAGAAATTACTTTGGCCCATTATGCCAGGCTTTAATTATTTATCTTCACTCTCTATTTGTGTTTCTGTCTTGAAACCCAAACCTTTTCAGCAGGCAGAGAGATGGTGGTGGGGTAGGTGCTTACCTGTCCTCCCTTCCATTCTTTTCCCTCCAACTCAGCACTGTTTTAATGCAAATCAAACCCTTGGTGCGTACATAGCCAGCACAGATATCCTTACACTTCATGCACCTGGCAGTCAGCTTTCCTGCCGAGGCTGCTGCAGAACTGGGTTGTTTCCTCTTGTGGGGATTACACTTGGGTCTCTGCAATAAAAGACAACAAGAATTTCCTACAGATAATAAACACAAGCCTTCTTTTTTTAATATTTACCTGGATTTATAGGCCTAAGGGAGAAATTTCTGTTAATGGTAAAATTTAGAATTTCACAAATGAATTAAATCATTTTTGCAAGCCAGACACACAATGAGCATTTCAAACCGTGTGCAAGCCACGTAACCCAGCAGTGCTGCATTTAACAAAAGTAGGACATGATTTCTGCATCTATTCTCCTTTAATAAGATTATGATCCTGACTGTCCTGTTCTGACTGCAGTTGGAGGTAGCGTTGTTGCTGAGTGGCTCACGAGCAGCAGGCTTGTGTGCTTGCATAACTGATCCCAAATTACATACAGTGACTATCTATAGGTGCTAATCTTGAACATGACAAAACATTTGATCTCTCTGTGTATATTTTCACAAGCACATTTGCACCCCCGTGCAAATAAGGACACATACACATTCATATCAAACACACGGCATTACATGTAATGAGATTATTGCATGTTTGTGTAGATTCACTGCGAGGAGGAAAAATTGCCTGATGCCCTACCTTTATAAGGCTGTCTTCATAGCTAAATTTTATCAATTTTCTGCTGTCATTTTGTGCAGCATCTAATTTAGGCCCAAATGCTAATGACAATTTCAGCCAAAACTGTTTAGCTCTTTCTGAAACAGAAAGCAGGTTGTTTTGCTTCTCAATAAAGTCTGGGAATTTTCTCTGGGAATTGTTTTAGCACCTTCACAATTTGAAGCCAGAGTCTGAAAAATCTGAAGTCTCCCTATGCTAAGGCTCTGCCTTTTGCTATTCTCGTTACACATTTGGCTGTGTTATAAGTCTGTGAAAAATCACAGTTTGCACATGCTCCACCACTACCTCTTCAATTGGAGTCGCTAAATTCTAAGATTCTGCTGTAACTGAGGATGCTCAGGTTTCTCACAGCTGGTAGTGCCGACTGAACCACATATGCCACATCCTCAGTTATAGACTACAGTGTCCCACTATTTCATGCTCGAATATATT
Organism: Toxostoma redivivum; assembly: GCA_013397375.1. Taxonomy (NCBI): domain Eukaryota; kingdom Metazoa; phylum Chordata; class Aves; order Passeriformes; family Mimidae; genus Toxostoma; species Toxostoma redivivum. The sequence goes on along the minus strand of VXBI01002367.1, from coordinate 116,090 downwards.
ATTCTAGGGTAGATTACATGGGCAAAGCCAAAATTTCACTATATTACGAACTCAGAGCAGTAACGTTGGGATGAATTCCAACAGCAACTGCCAAGAGGGAGATAAATTAATTTATGCTCATGAAGCGTTCAAATACTGCAGAACTGGTCACCACAGAAAAGCTCACGAGGAATTTAATTATTTCTTTTTGAGAGAAGCATTTGAATAAAGTTATTATGTAGCTGTGCAATTAAAGATGATACCATAAAGCACACATATAAGGGGCCAAGTGAACAGACTGAGTATTGGAATCCTCACTGTTAGAACTTTCTACATTAGTTTGTCTGCATGGCTTAAGAACACAGTAAAGAGCCTAGTTCCTTTTATTTATGCATTCACATATCCACATGACTATAATTAGCTTGCCTCCAGTTCAAAATAATAAAATAATGGTGGACAAGGGGTTAATAGTTAATTGCATTTAACAATATGAAAAAGGCAGGAATAGCTTATCTGAAGTTATCAGAGACAATGATTTACTAGACATCATGGACAACCCACAGCGTAGAGCTTTCAGCTAGCCTCCCTGGGATATTAAAATCTGTGATATCAGTGAAGTAAGGGGCTTTCTGGAGTTTTCATTCATGTCTCAGCAGGCTTTTAACAGAACAACCATGGGGAACTGCCTACAATAAACTTCTTTTTGTCTTTACCTCTTCCAGCTTCAGTATGCAAGGAGCTCCATTTTCAGCTATGGAAATGAACCATTTCATTTTTATGAGATCTAATTTCAGTAGCCTACTTTGAATAATAAACAACAATTAACTTTCATAGCACAGGGAAAGATGTATAATTTTTAAGGCACATCCTGCTTCAAGGACTTCAGGATATAAACTACCTAAGAGCAAGAAATTGTAGAAATAAATGAGAGAGAACAAAGTTGTTCCCAGTACAGTGAGGCTGTCAGTCTTTCTGTACTCCTGCCCTTGTAATTGTATGCACTGGGCCTGATTCCCTGACTTCATTTGAGACCCCTTGGGAGAAAACCGAAGTAATATACTGTGGGATCGTGTTCTTCTCCCAACATTTGTTTTTTGGAGGGTCAGTCTAGGGTGGTGCTTAAAAGCTTCACATGAACTGCACAGAGCTTACATGATTTCTTTTGGTTTTCTGAAGGGTTGAGTACATGCAGCGTTGTTTCCTGAGAGCCTATTTAAGCAGGTTTTAGTGTTAACTTCAACTTCTTAACAAGCTTAAGTACAGCATCACATTTGATTTGGTTTTGCAAATGTCTGGAACTTTTCATGTGGAATTAGCAAATCTCAGTCTTCAAGCCTAATGAACTCAGATAAAACTCAGCAGGATGTCCTGTTGGAAACTAATTTTTTTGTACGAAGACAGCTCTTTGGTCCTCTTTTCTTGCCTTGCGTTTGTTGACTTGTCTCAGAAGCTCGTAAGCTATCAGCTCTCTTATTGATCTACTCTAGAGTCACTTGAAAACATAATTTTGAAAGCATCATTTCAGCACCTCTCCTTGTTTGATCTCGTTGCTGTGGCACAGTTTTTCAAGCACTAGGCTGAAAATCAATGTTGGGGGTTATTTTATGCTTAATAATACATATTTTAAAAAATCTTTACATCTGTCTAATTTTATTTTAAATGCCTCTCTATATGTTAAACTTTCTGTTTTATTAAAATCGGTCCAAGGATTCACATCCCTTCATTTTAATTTAGCTACAAATTGATTCTTAAAGTATCACATCTAATAGCCTTTGGGGTTTGATGCACAAACTATTCTGACGTCTATTCATAGACCTTTATAATGGGACCCACTCCAGTTTATCCCTTGAACTGTCAGGCTCTTTGGGAAATAATAGCTCCTGACAGTTCTAGAGTTAAAATATAGGATTAATGATCAGCTTTTAATGTGCAAATAGGGTATTCAGCTTTCCTCTTACCCATCCTATTTAATGCAAATTCACTGTTGAAACAGGTAGCATGAATTTCTTCTCTCACTAAACATAGATTAATCTATCAGGGTAAGTCCCTGAATCAAAATAGAACTTTAGGTACACACAACAAATAAATACAGGGCACTGCATTTGTGCTGATTTATAAGCAAGTATTTTTCTTCTGCCAAGTCCATCATTTATTTTTAAGGTTTCAAAACCTCACTTTCACAAAAATAAAAATAGCTGTGCATTGCAGCAACCAATTTAACCAGCAGGAAGGATTCTGCCTCTCTCTATTAAGTACAGCTGTAGAAAGCCCCATGGACTTTGATTTAATTGTTTCCAATAGTCCAAAACAATCAGCAACCTGCACTTAGTGAAAAGTAAAAAAAGAAAAAATACGGGGATTTCTACAGTGAAGCATGGAGGAGATCAGATGTTTGCATTAGGAGATTAATGACATGTTCATGATTCTTGGCCTTAGGAATTGTATGGTAATTGTCAATTGGGGCATCCTATTAAAAAGCTGCCTATCTATACAAAATTAGACTATTTGTTTAGAAAATGTTATATACTCATATAATTGGAAAATGCATTTTGCATTTTAAACATAATAAAAGTAAGAAGCATTTGTCCATTATGTTCTGCAGTGATAGGCAGCACTGTGTCCAAGGAGCAGAGCACGGGGAGGAGATGTTGGCTTGAGGTGACCCCTAAAGAACCTTGCACCTGGAAGTATTTGGGGGAAAAAGTTTTCAGGGTAACTTAAGTGAAAGTCAGAACATGAAAAGACAAAGTAAACACTGAGTCATTCCAAAAAATCTTTCATATTTAAGGCAGTCACACACCTGCCCATACATCTCTGATAACCACTAGCTTTCCCAAGTACATGAAACAGAAAGGTGTCCCTCAAGACATAAGCCTTAATCCTTGCAGTGCTTGAATGCCTTAAGCTGCCAATAAAGAAGAGTGAAGTCTGTTGTCTGCAATTATTCCTTTGAAAGGAGTCACATCAGAGCAGCACTCATATATAAGTATCTTGAGAAGCAAAGGAAGAGGAAGAAGAGCAAGAAGAATGCACAGCACATTGCTTGCATACAACTTTTGTGTCTTCCGTTATTATTGCTGTTACCTTTGCATACATGCTTTAACACACTAACAGGGAAGAATACCATCAATGTTATTTTGGAAATCTGGTTTCAACAGCATCTAAATGGCCTCCAGGGATTTCTTTTGTTGTTTTGATAACAGTGTCATTTTACATGGATACTGTCCCCCTGCACCCCCACCCCCCATTTCTAAGAACACAAAGCAATCTATCATTAATGACTCTTGAGAAACATAAGCTAAATTTAAATTAACCTCACAGACATTGTTTATAACATCCTTGGCTACTCTGCTCGTAATTTTTCGCTGTCTTCTACCTTGTATTCACAGCTGTGCAAAGCAAGGCAAAACAGCAGTCAGGCAGCAGTGTTCTGCAGACAGGCTGCATTCACATTGCTTTGGTGTAAGTTAGGGACAATTCAGCAGAAAATAAGTGGTTGCAGACATTCAGGTAAATATATAGGCATAATAATCGTAGCAGGCTGTGGTCACCAGATGTACTAAAGGTGTTACCTGGTACTCAATGAACTGGAGGATGCTTTAGCTACCTTATGCAATTTCTGACTCTTGCCAGCAACTTCTGCCTCCCATGTCCATCCTGTACTATTGTCCCCGTTCTGTAGGAGGGTGGATGTTGGACCTGTATCCCTGGAAACAAAAAAACTCCCAGGAAAGATAAAATACACGAACAAATAGAAAATGCAAGAATAAATTATTATTTTACCAGGGATTCAGCTCTCTCATCCATTTCACTGTAAGACAGAACAAATCACTAAGGGCCAAGGCCAAGATGAAGCAGTGGCAGGGGACAGAGAAGAGTAGTTTGCTGGAAACCTTCCTGAAAAGTTGTTCATCAACTTTTACGTTACACCACGTAAACCAAAGTATTTAATTCCTAACCAGGAATCTCCTTTCTGTAAGAGGCTACAGCCAAACTCCAGCTTTTTCATGCCTTGCTGCAGCTATGTGTTCCAGTCTTCCCTGGGCAGAAAGGGAGTGATGTTTTCCCAACACAATGTATTGTGTGTGCTGCAGTAGGTACACAGGAAGACAGTTTGTACTTGGGCTTAGAGCCTTAATTTTCAATATCTTGGTGTTTTTTGGTTTACAATGATTCCAAAACGCCTTCAAGCTTGCAAAATGGTTGTCATGCCTTGTCGAAGTTAAACCCACAGGTTCTAAATTATAGGGCTGTTTTCTGTATTTTGAGAGATTTTTCTCTGGAGACACATTTTTATATAGAGAGATGGGAGGTTTTTTTAGACATTCTGCAAAACCCTTTCAGAATTCTTAAATGAATGAACTTAAATTTAAAAAAAACTAAATTAAAAATTAGTCATTGCATTTAACAGATTTCACTGATAAAATCGATTTGTCACTCATGGTTGATTTGATTTCACAGTCATAGCTGGGAAACCTTAATATTTCTTTTTTGACTTGCTGGTTGGGCACTAAAAATTAGAGATCACAAAAAGCGCAGCTCACAAGAAGACAAAAAAGTTTTTACTAATCCAGCAAGCAGAGATTAACTGAGCTTAGAATTCAGCTAATGAAGGGGAAAAACACTAAAAACCAGGAGCTGCAATGTATGTCAGAGGGCCAGTTTGGGGGGCAGTGGAGGAAAGAGGGCTCCAAGGAATGAAGAGCTGTTGATGGCTCTGGAGATTTATTCATTTGAAGTATACCAGAAAATAGATCCAGCAAAGCTAGAAATCACAACTGTCTCCCAGGCACCCCCAGAATTCATCAGTGCATGAAACAAAAAACCCCCACCTAATAATCAGAGGACACTTAATATTTCTCTTTGTTCTCAACACAGTTGTCGTGGCTCATGTTTGGGAAACAAAAGGGATGGGCCCTTGATATTGGGACACCTGTCTGCTAACACATGGACTAATATGAGCACTGAACCCCAGCATGTCCTCCTGTTTTTCCCCAAGCAGCAGATAAGAGAAGGAAATTTCACACACCCACTTTATTCAATGAAGCATTTTATTTTAACCCCAGCTATTAGCCTAAAATTATGTCAGGATTCAAAACACTTGGAAAACTGGAATCCAGATTTCTGTGGTTAAGGGGATCACCCCCACCTCATCCTCGTGCAACTCACCACTGCCCTGATTTCATGTGGCTAAGTGGGCATAATTGAAGGGGATGGACTCTACTAGCTCACAGTTTTGTCCTGCAGCCATTCAATTGCCCCTCTTTTGTTTTGGCTTGTTTTGTTTGTATTTTCTAACCTTGCATAACTTTAAAATGGCCATGCATAATTTTTTGGACAGTTTCTATTTGGGGCAGAAACCCTTCTTGACAGGTTCAGCAAAAGCTGCAATTTAATGGATGCATTTCAAATTCTCTGAAAGCAGGGTTCGAAGTGCTCAGACACCAGTTTCAGCATTTCTGGAATCACAACACAGCAGAGGAGGTGCAAGCATGTGTTATTTATGTTTGTCTGCAGCTTTACTGTTGTTTGGACATAAATAGGGGGTCAGATTCAATCTCAGTCAGTTCCATCTTTTGATGATACAAACCCCCAAAGGGGGCCTCTGAGGTGGGAAATCTGTTGGTAGAAAAATTTGCCACAATAACCCATAACCCATGCCAACCATAACCCCAGGGACCTGCTGGACAGGGCAGTGACAGGACCAGGATGTGCTGACCCAGCACGGCCCCCACAGTCCCTGCTCACAGTCACAAACCAAAGCAAAGCCTGCACTCAGGCCAGAGCAATGTCTGCAGGGGGAGGAGAACCCAGTGAGAGTTGTACATCCTTAGGGGGTAAATCCCACTGTGGCTCAGAGGACCTGGTAAGGCAGGAGGGGACACTTTGTGCCAGGTGCTGCCCACTCCCACTGCTCTGCATGGGCTCACAGGATAATAAAAAAGTCTGTTTGTTGCTCTAGCTGACAGCAAAAGTATAACATGAGGACAAATATGTATAATAATTATGATAATCAGGGAAAAACAGGGGAAAAACAAAACCAATAAAATCTGATGGGAGAGTTCACAGGGCAAAAAGTGCAGTCCTGCAGAGCTGAAGGGAATCAATTGGCTTGGCTCGTATTCCCATTTTTTCCTAAAAACTCATGGTATAACACTAGCAACCTACAGGGATGCTGGGAAAAAACAAACAAACAAACCACCCCATCTGAGGCTTCTCCCTACACCCATCCCCTCTCTTGTTATTTTTTAAATCAGAGAATGGGGCAAAGGGGCAAAAGAGCAATCCTTGTATTTACCAGCCAGTAAATCTAACTTCAATCCCTAGTGAAACAATGGGACAGCCAGTTAATGGGGGAGGAAAGGGGGACAGAAAATAATGGGGTCATGAGCAATTAAAAGGTTTGGCCAAATCTGACCTTTGTTTTAATGTAATTTTGAATCAGCAGAGTTATATCTAGGTTCAATTTAGCTGCCTGGTTTTCTGAATTTTCTTAAAAAGAGATAATGCCAGAGAAACTCAGTTCATCTGGTGGAATCAAAAGATGTAGTGGGAAAAATATGTTTTCTTCTTGCTCACAACAGCTGTTAAACTTCAGCATACAAAATCATATAGGAGGAAAAAACCTTTCCTTAAAATTCCAGCATCACCCTCAGTTCGTCTAAACTGTGAAAAAGCTCATAATATAATCCCAGCCCCTGCCTCAAAAGCTTCCAACCTCCTCATCCACAAGCAGGGGAAAACTAGCCTTGGCATTCTTGGTATTTCCAAGACTAAATGAGGTTGTTTAGATTTCCTCTTCCCTCTTTCCCTCCTCTTATAAATCAACACATTTTCCAGATTAATTTATACTCTGTGTATCTGTGTGTGCATGTGTATTTATAAAAGAAAGGGTCACGAGCCCCATGCTTTTAAAGGAAGGAAACCTTTTTACATTATGTTTTAAAATTAGCCAGGACTAAACATTGCGATTCAGAAATGCTCTTCTTTCTATAACACAGCCCCTAGCAAGATATCCAGGGAGATGTTTCAAGACAGTTTAAATTGGTCAAGCTAGTGAGAGTCCGACCTTTTCCCTGGACTATGCCACATGTTACTGATGCACAGAAGTGCGGTAGCAGTGCTGCTTATCTGACCTCTTATTGAGCCAATTTAAACAAATAGCCTTTTTCTTTTTTCCTTTTTTTTTTTTTTTTTTTTTTTTT